>JARUHE010334978.1:170-10715 GCA_031471125.1 Archaeomysis grebnitzkii | reverse complement strand
TTTCAGGAGGCTGGAGAATGGTTATCCAGTGGATTCCGTCACATTCAGATATTGAAGGAAATGAGCTGGTTAACGCTCGGGCACGATCGGCTATCCTTTCCCCACATATTCATGATCTGAGGCTCGAGTTTGAGGGGCATCTTACTCTTTAAAGACATTATCCAGTCGAGCTCGTTCTTTAGCCTTGCGATCTGTAACAAAGTTTAATTTTTTTATTTCGGTTGTGGAGGATCACGCAAACTGGTCGTGGCTATCCTCAGGTGTAAGGCACTGCGATACAATCTTAGCTCACTTGAGATCGGGAGTGGTCGGTCTCCAACCATATTTCGACAGAACAGGTCGTGCTAGCACCGAATTTTGCTTACACTGTCCGAATAGAGTTGAAACAACTGCTCATTTTCTTCTGTTATGTCCACAGCATTCAGTAGCCAGACACAAACTGTTTAATCGGATATATTCATAGAAATATGTATAATTATATGGATGTATTCGGTAGGCATCCCCCAAGGTTCGGTAACGTTGTCCCTGTTACTGTCAGGTCAAACTGTTAACATACGGACCAGGAAAAAATGTACTGCTCTTCCTATATGACTATTTCAGGAACACCGGCAGGGTACATTCTCTGTGAACTATTTTTTTTCAGTTTCTAAATTCTTTCCCCATTTCCTTTTTATTGAAACCTTCCTTTTCTTAGTGTGTACATCTTGAAAGTATTTTTATTTGGGTCCACCTCCGGGTTTTCGGAATCTTATGTTAGTTTTACTATCTGCTTTTGACCGTGATGTTCTTTTCTTCATGTCACATTGACTTTATCACTGATAGGGTTCTCCGTCTCCTTTCTCTTTAAGAACATTTATGAGTCCCTTCTTTGGATTTAGGTTCTTTAGACTCAAGAACAACAAACAACCTAACCTAGCCTAGCCTTGGCGTCTGTAAAATGCGTAAATAAATAAACAGGAGGAATTATAGAAACTCAGAAAGCATCGGTCAACTTCATTTTCTGGTTTGTAGAATGCGTACATAAAAAGGAGGAACCCTCATCTGTAGAATGTAGAAATGTACAAATGGAGGAAGATTTTGCTGATTGGAGATGGATTTCCAACGGAGAGAGAATGGCGGATGTTTTGTTGGCAAAGTTGAGATGTGGTCATGTCCGTTTGAATAAATACTTATTTCAGATTGGTGAGTGGTATTTAGCTAGTTGTCCTCATTGTTGCAACGCAGAGGAGTCCGTTGATCATTTTATGATGGATTGCGAACGTTATGGCGTTTATAGAGAACTATTAGGGGGCTGGTCTGTGGAACTTGGGAATTCGTGTTTTTATTTTGCGTTTGTTGTTGACTGGTGGTGGATTTAAACCTAATATTAGGAGAGATATTCTAAGATTGACTTTCCGTTTTGTCGTGGACACTGGGAGATTTGAGCTTGACTGAGGGTTTTTTTTTGGGTTTATTGTTTACATTTGATTACTTTTGTGCTTTTTAAGATTTGGCAACCGAGCATGGCTCAAGAACTTCTATTTGCGGACGCAATGTCTACAACACCGTTCTATAAACCCGACGAAGAAGAAAAAGTTTAGAAAGAATAGGATGGAGGAAGTAGCGTTGGCAAGATTAAGACTTGGCTGTAGTTACTTGTCTGTTAAACACTACTTTAACAGAGAAGAGACAGAGTATTGTCAATTATGTAATGTTGTTTTAACACCTATAGACATTCATTATAGAGGGTTGCCCTTTATTTTTTCAAGAAAAACAGATATTGGGGAATCAGGTACAGTTAAGTAAGTTAATTATTTTAAACTTATTTAGTTCGAATTAGCTATAATTCTCTATTATTGAATGGCTAGTTCAAAAAGAAAAAAAATGTGGTGGTATATGAATATTTAAGATATTTGTATGTATGTACGTATTAATGGTGATGGTAGATTTCTGGATTTTGAAGTGTCCCGTATTTTATATTTAATTGCACTATATTGGCGTATATTTTTTCATGTTTTGATTCTTGTTAGTCATCTGCATGTGTTTCTGTGTATCTTATAGCACTACAGTTAACTGGCACTACTTAGAATGGAGTTTTCATTTGATGTCCGGTATGGCATGGTTGAACCATAGAATTATATTATATTATAATCAATGAACCAATCTCCAATGACATCGTTCAACGATTTAAAGGTGACTGTTTGAAGTTTATTGTCGAACTATGTATCCAAATAAAGGAACGATTTCCATTGAATGACGATAGTACAATTTATAAGCTAAACATTTTTGACCCAAAAATAGCTTCAAACTCAGATCTTTCTGCAACATCAATCACATCTATTGCAATGAAGTTTCCTTCTTTAATATCAGATAACCAGTTAAATGCAATTGATGATCAGTGGAGATGTTTCAGATTATCAGCAAAAGACCTGCCAATTTCAAGTAAGAGTATTCCAGAATACTGGTATAATTTAAACTCAATAAAAGATGGTGTTGGGTGTTCAAAATATGGCATATTGTCCAATTTCATGACTAACTTGACTTTCTTGGCACATTCGCCTGCATGCGTAGAACGCATTTTTTCACAAGTCAACAATATTAAAACAAAGAAAACAAGTTGATTAAAAGTGCAAACACTAGCTGATAGAATACTAGCAAAACAGCCATTTCCAAACATAATCTCTACTGTTCGCAATGGGAACCAAGTACAGATATAGTTTCTGAAATAGAAAATAAGGTACAAAGTAAAATATATTTACAACGGTTGAAAATACTTAAACAAAATAATGAATTAACTACATTAGAAGGAGTGGATGGCGATGAAAACGTTTTTCTCAACTAACCACATAAGTAAAATATGTATTTTCATGTAAATTTAGTTTTAAAATAGCAGTTTTGAATATGGTGGAATTTTTGGTGAATTTAGGGGAACTTTTGAGAGTATCTGGGGGAAATAAAAAAATGCCATTGGCAGCACTGGGCAGTCTTTTACCAACTATTCACAAGTGAAGTTATGTTTCACTTTGTCTTGGCTCAAACATTTGTAAAACTTTATGTACTTGAAGATTATAAAGTTTAAATAATAATAATTAACTTTTTATTCTTTTACTCGCCTCGGCATGGAAATGCCGTTGTCACTAACCTGAGATTATTAAAGTAACATTATTCTACACACATGACCTAACAAGCAAAACAGGGTTGTTACAAATGTATTTCCCGTCATACATGAGTAGTGGCAAAATTCAACCTGATCGCTACCATGTAACACATATGAACAACAAATATCATCAACAACAGCCCATTTGTATATTAGGCTACACCTACTATCAAAATACTTTAACCAACCACAACTAGTGTTGCAAAAAAAACGTTATTTTTCCTCAGTGATTTTTGGCAAAAACACGTTTTTTGAGTTTTTTTTCTTTTTATATTTTTTTAGATACTCTTTTTTTGTTAAATTTATGACTTTATATTAATAATATAATAAGATAAGGTTATTTTATAGACCTATAACAATTTAAAACAAAAATAAAAGCTTGCAATTACACATTTGATTCATAATTAAGCGAATCTGAACAAACGATTCTAAGTTCATTTTTTAAATAATGCAGAGGGGGCTGTTCTTGTATGAATTGGTAAGGTGTTCCATATTTAAGGGACTGAATGTGCGAAGGGGATTCTCCCTAGTTTGAAAGATTTTATTCTCGATTGGGACAATAATTAGTTGTTGCTTGATCTCAATATTCAGTATTGATTGTATGGAGTAATTAAGTAAACCATATTTGGTGGAGCAGCGTTATTCAATGATTTATGTATAAGCAATGCAATAAAGAAAATGCTCTAAGCTTAACTGGAAGCCAATGAAGCTGTTGTAGTTAGGTGTAATATGATGTAATCTGAGTTTATTTACAAGTAATCGAGCAGCTGTATTTTGAATTCCTTGCCATCTATTTTTTTGTATATTTGGAAGGTTGTACAACAATGCATTGCAATATTTCAGATAAGACGAGGCAAATAAATGAATGATTGATTCCATGTTTTAACTAATTTTGCTTTCTTTAAATGATAAAAATATTATTACAGGTGGAAGAAATGTGATTTTTGAAAATTAGGTTCTGGTCAAAGATGACGCCAAGATTTTTGACATGTGTAGATGGTTAATCTTTAATATTATTGGATTCATTTTATTGAATTGTTTGTTGGTAGCTATAATAGTGTATTCAGTATTTGCATTGTTAATGAGAAGATTGTGAGTTAGTAGAAAATGGCGGATGGTGTTAATGCAGGCTTCTATTTTATTGTGAGCTTCCATATAAGTCGATTGATCAGGTTTAAATGAAAAGTAAAATTGATGTTCATCAGCACAGCCAGCTATTGCAGGTGAATATTGATCTATAATAGTATAGTGATGATATATAAGCATTGATTAGTATGGGACTTGAGCAAATCCCTTAAGGCATCCACGTTTACTGAATCCATGACAAAAAATACTTGAAGTATTGAAATTATGATGTAAAATGTTAATGAGTCTTATGTTTTACAATGTCAAAGGCTGCTGATAGGTCAAGTGAAAGTATAAATGGTAATGCGTCTGTTATCCATGTTATTCAGAAGATCAGATGCTTCCATGTTTTAACTTTCGTACATTCAGAGAAATATTTTTTTAAGGACTTAAAAATTGTGAGTGATATTCTAGTTTTTGTTGTTAACCATTTTTTTGTCATGCTTACATTTGATTTTTGTAAATTCTTTCAATAGGATACATACCAAGGTGACGTTGGATAGATTATTTTCGTCTTCTTTATTAATGGTGCATGATGATCAAGTGTGTTTTTAAGTGCTGTATATACATTGTTACAAGTTGGTCAATATAGAAATTGTTTGGTTTTCTTTTAGAATATCTGTTTTTAATAAATCGATGGAAAAATCTGTGATCTTTCTATTGTCTTTTTACGATATTCAATGTATTTTCGTCCTTCATTTAATATGGGTAGGCTTATGAATGACTTTGTGAAGCAGTGATCTGAAATTAAAGAAGATTATTGTGTATGTAATAGATTTATATAATTTGTGCATCTAGTTATTATAAGGTTCAGTGTATGGTCAGATGTATGAGTGTGGAATGTCACGTGATTCAATTAATTAAATATTTTTAGGTTGTGATTGTTAAGGAGGCGGCTGATGCTGATCTTTTATGCACTTAGTATACTGTATTTTTGCGAAAAAAAAACTCAAGTTCTCATTTTACAGATTGTTTTATTAAACATGAATGACTTTACATTGTGAACAATATTTTCCAAGGGAATTTTGTTTGGAAAAATTAACATTTATTGCATCAATAGGTTTCAAATCTCTAGTTAGAATTTAGACACCACTTAATAGATGTTTGACAGAAAATAATGTTTTTAAAGTTTGTATTTTATAGACTTTATTATTAAACATAAATGGCTTTATATATAATTCTGAACAATATTATCATAGGGATTTTATTTTTTAAAATCAGTATTTATTGAAATTTAATTCTAATAACATTTTATATTTGATTTTATTTACCTAATTAAGAATTATATTTTATTGAAATAAATGAATTAGTAAATCTTGCAATTATTTCTAATTTTTTTACAAATCAGTAACTATCAATAAGGTATTCATATATTAATTAAATATGCCGTTATTATTTTAGTGTATAGAATTCATCAAGTGTATTATTTTTTTTCATCGTATATACACACAGTTTGGTTTGGCTAGAAATCAAGCTACTTAAATTTAACATCTTGCTCAGTATTCTGTGTCATCAATATATTAGTGAAATAATGAAAAAACACAATTCAATATATATTTCAACCATAAAATATATATTGTTTATTTTTCAAAAATTTTCGCCACACCATGTTGAATTGCGTTAATTATATAAATACAAGCATCCGAATCATTACAGAATAAATTTAATGGCTAATGACTATTAACCAAACCATCAATTTAAAATCAATGTAACATACATATAATTCATACTGTACTTGCAATAATAATTGCCCTGATAAAAATAAGTAATTGTGGGGATTTTGCAAAAAAACACACTTGTTTTATAACAGTGCCATTTTTCAAAGTCTTCGTGGCATTACAAAATGGAGACATTTTGCATCAATGCCACTTGTGAAGGAGATCCTCGTGGCCATATAAGATGTAAACTTCTTGTATCAGTGATACTTTTAAAAAAAAGTATTTGTGGCACTATAAGATAAAGACACCTTGCATCAGTGTAACTTTTTAAGAAGGTCTTTGTGGCACTATCCGCTGAAGACATCTTGTAACAGTGCCACTTTTTAAGGTGGTGCTTGTGGCACTATAAGATGGAGACTTCTTGTATCAGTGACACTTTTGAAAGATGTCATCGTAGCTTTATATTATGGAGACATCTTGCATTAATGCTATTTTTAAGGTAGTGTCGTGGCACTATAAGATGAAGACATCTTGTATCAGTGTCACTTTTCAAGGAGGTCCTTGTGACATTATAGGATGGAGACATCTTGCACATGGCCACTTTTTAAGAAGTTCCTCGTGACATTATAGGACGGAGACATCTTGCACATGGCCACTTTTTAAGAAGTTCCTCGTGGTACTATAAGATGGAGAAATCTTGCATCAGTGCCCCTTTTCAAAGAGATCCTCGTGGCACTGTAAGATTGCGACATCTTGTATCAGTGTCACTTTTTTAAGGTGGTGCTTGTGGCACTATAAGATGGAGACACCTTGCAACAGTGTAACTTTTTAAGAAGGTCCTCGTGGTACTAAGATATGGAGAAATCTTGCATCAGTGCCACTTTTCAAGGAGATCCTTTTGGTACTATAAGATTGAGACATCTTGTATCAGTGTCAAATTTTAAGGTGGTGCTTGTGGCACTATAAGATGGAGACTTCTTGTATCAGTGACACTTTTGAAAAATGTCCTCATGGCTTTATATTATGGAGCTCTTGCATCAGTGCCATTTTTTAAAGTAGTGTCGTGGCACTATAAGAATCAGAAAACTTGCATCAGTGCCCTTTTTGAAGGAGGTCCTTGTGGCACTATAAGATAGTGACACTTTGCAACAGTGTAGCTTTTTAAGGAGGTCGTCGTGGTAGTATACGCTGAAGACATCTTGTATCAGTGCCACTATTTAAAGAGTTCCTCGTGGCAGTATAAGATAGAAGCATCTTTTATCAGTACCACTTTTCAAGGAAGTCTCTGTGGCACTGTAAGATGGAAACATCTTAAACAATTACTACTTTTGAAGGGGTTCTCAGGGCATTATAAGATGGAGAAATCTTTCATCAGTGCCATAGTTTAATGAGTTCCTTGTGGCAATATAAGATGGAGACATCTTATATCAGTGCCACTTTTCAAGGACGTCATTGTGGCATTACAGGATGGAGACATCTTGCACATGGCCACTTTTTAAGGCGGTCCTCGTGGTACTACAAGCTGGAAAAATCTTGCATCAGTGCCCCTTTTCAAGGAGATCATAGTGGCACTGTAAAATTGCGACATCCTGTATCAGTGTCACTTTTTAAGGTGGTGCCTGTGGCACTATACGATGGAGACACCTTGCAACAGTGTAACTTCTTAAGGAGGTCGTCGTGGTAGTATACGTTGAAGACATCTTGTATCAGTGCAACTATTTAAAGAGTTCCTCGTGGCAGTATAAGATAGAGACAGCTTGTATAAGTGCCACTTTTCAAGGAAGTCCTTGTGGCATTGTAAGATGGAAACATATTGCACCATGACTACTTTTGAAGGGGGTTCTAGTGGCAATATAAGATGGAGAAATCGTTCATCAGTGCCCCTTTTCAATGAGATCCTGTTGGTACTATAAGATTGAGACATCTTGTATCACTGTTACTGTTTAAGGTTGTGCTTGTGGCACTATAAGATGGAGATTTTTTGTATCAGTGAAACTTATGAAAGATGTCCTCGTGGCTTTATGTTATGGAGACATCTTGCATCAGTGACATTTTAAGGTAGTGTTTTGGCACTATAAGAAGGAAATATTTTGCATCAGTGCCCCTTTTGAAGGAGGTCCTTGTGGCACTATAAGATAGTGACACCTTGCAACCATGTAACTTTTTAAGGAGATCGTCGTGGTACTATACGCGGAAGACATCTTGTATCAGTGTCACTATTTAAAGAGTTATAAGATAGAGACATCTTTTATCAATGCCACTTTTCATGGAGGTCCTTGTGGCATTGTAAGATGGAAACATCTTAAACCATGACTAATTTTGAAGGGGTTCTCATGGCATTATAAGATGGAGAAATATTTCATCAGTGCCATTTTTTAATGAGTTCATTTGGCAATACAATATGGAGACATCTTATATCAGTGCCACTTTTCAAGGAAGTCATTGTGGCATTTTCGGATTTAGACCTCTTGCACCATGGCCACTTTTCAAGGAGGTCCTTGTGGCACTAATAGATGGAGACATTTTTCATCAGTGCTATTTCTTAATGATAAGATGGAGGCATGTTGTATTAGTGCCACTTTTGATGGAGGTCCTTGTGGCACACTACAGTTCCCAAAATCTAAATTGGTTGACGAGTTAGGACTTCGAAAAACTTTCTTTTAAGCTTGATCAAATTGCCAATATTTTAGTATATATATATATACAAGCGTTTGTACACTGTAAACTCTTGGCTAATTTTTTATGTCTAAGATAGTCAAAATTGAGATCATCAAGTTGACTAACCTATGTTAACAGTGCCCAATTTATGTTTTGTTGATTCAATCAACTTTCTTGTGATTGAATATAATCGTATCACAATGGTACAATGTGTTAAGATTTTTATTGTATCAACAAAAAATTTCACAAAGGCTAGTCAATTTGGTGTCGTCAATTTTAACTATCTTAGACATAAAGTATTTTTAATGTAAGTCTGTGCACAAACGTGCATTTGTGTAGTATGTAACTTTTATGAAATGCTAAGTAACTTTGCCAGACTTAAAAATGTTGTGTTCGTATTATTTCAACGAAAAAAAAATTCAATATTTCCACTAATTGAAAAAAACATAATTATTAGATTTGCAAAATCAATTTTATTCTGCAAATTTCCAATTGAAAGATGTTTGACGAAATAAGGACATTGAATCCTTCTCCCCAATTAGGTAATAAACAAAGTTGCTGAACTTTTCTTTACATTTATGACCAATTAATTAAGTTTATTCGTTACGTCGTATTACTTTGCTGTTAAAACTTCCTCCTTTGTAGCCATTTTAAGAGCGCAAGATTGTTGCAAGGTAAAGTAAACTTTTAGAACAAACCTTTTTTTTATTAATTTAATAGTGTGTATCTTTTTGTACATGGTTATTACTTTCATAAAATATCATTAAAAAGACAGGGACCTGTTATACATTTTTTTTTAATTTTTGAGCTTTTTTTTGGAAAAGTGTCACAAAAATTAGAAAGATAATGAAAAGCTTATCATATCATTGAGAAACGGATTTCGAAGACAAAAAAAATTATTTTTGGTTGATTTGTTTTGGATATACTTTAAAAATAGTTTGCATCATTATCATTGGCTTTGAAGTAAAAAATAAAAAAAAAATGTTTTACTAATACTTTGATTTCAATGTTTGTGTAGCACAAGTTCATATTAATGATGTCTTGTCACGAGGAAACTCGAAATTAAGAAACTATTAAAACACCTGAATACTTGAACATTAATTTCTTAAGTATTAATTTGTTTAATTATTGTTTGTATCTACTTGTGTATTTATTTATTTATTTATTTCATTTTTTATTTATTTAGTTTTGTATTTATTTATTTATTTCATTTTGTATTGTTGTGTTGATAAATGATTATATAACAGCCATCCATTACTTAAAATTGATGTCAAAATTTACCCTAAATGGCCCCAAGACAATTGTAATGTTATTTTAATTATAACCAAGGGATGTTGAGATCTCAGGATATATAAAATTAATTGAACGCTTAAAATACATTATTGGATACGTCATGAATATTACATTAGATTCTAGTAAATGTAAAGAGGTTATTAAGACTTGACAATTTTGGTAAGTCTAGAAAAAGTATTAAAACTTGACATTTGAAGTGAAGTTTAAAAAAGTAATAATTTTAACAGATTTAAAAAGCTTTAAAATTTTCAGTAAATTTTAAAAATTTCAGTAAACTTAAAAATGACCAACAGGCTCAAATAGTATTCATTCACAATAAATATGCTTAACTTATTATTACATTGAAGTGATTTAACGAATGTAGTTAATGGCATTGACATTCTTTAATAATTGTATGCTTAACTTATTATTACATTGAAGTGATTTAACGAATGTAGTAAATGGCATAAACATTCTTTAATAATTGTATGCTTAACTTATTATTACATTGAAGTGATTTAACGAATGTAGTAAATGGCATAAACATTCTTTAATAATTGTATGCTTAACTTATTATTACATTGAAGTGATTTAACGAATGTAGTAAATGGCATTAACGTTCTTTAATAATTGTATGCTTAACTTATTATTACATTGAAGTGATTTAACGAATGTAGTAAATGGCATAAACATTCT
>JARUHE010334967.1:0-10716 GCA_031471125.1 Archaeomysis grebnitzkii | reverse complement strand
TAAAAAAGTTTATTCATATTAGTTGCAACCCAGCTACACTACTCAACTCCTGGATGTTAGTGTTTACATAGCGAAGATAAATTTAGTAGAACAGACCAATGTGTTTGTTTGGGATGGTTTCATGACACCGTAAATCTTTTAAAATTCCAGGAAAATAAAACCTTTAAAATTTGTATTGTGTTATGTACTTTCCATTATACTTTATGACTAACTGCAATATGGATTGATAATAGCACAAATGAGGTAACCCACATTGAAATAACATAGAACGTACCTCACTTGTGCTATTGTCGATATAATAGCACAAGTGAGGTAACCCACATTCAAATAATGGCGAGTGATGACTTGGGGTGGTAGAGTTAACCAAAATATTTTGTATCTCTTGACACTTTACCGGTTTCTTGTAACACTGGTATTATCGCTCAAAAAATTATTATTATTATCATCATTGGAAAACTTATTTGAAAGTTTTAAATTATTCAAACAGATATAATATTCAAGTATTTATAATATATAATAATTTATAATTTAATTCAATATATAAATATTGTCTTAAGTTATTCCATTTGATTTATAAATGAACAAAAATATTCATATTTTTTATGATGATTCAACATTTTAAAATTATTTAAAAGAGCAAATTAACATTATTTTTCTAGTTGAAGAGGATCTTTATTTCTTGGGCGATAGTACATGGCCTACAGTATTATGACAGGGTGTTACTTCATAAACATTTTTTACTGACAAATGTCTGTCAGACATTACATTGAAAATCAGTAATTATATAGACTGTCATTAAATGTAAAATTGGTCTGTTCTTCTAAATTTTCCCCACTATGCTACATCGACACAATCCAATACCTTCTTTGACCGGCAACGAAACCTTTTCTTGGGTTTCGGCATGTCGCATGGCCGATTTGTCGAACCCTTCCACGCCTTGGAAGAGACTCTGGTGCGTTTTTTCAGTCTGGATATCTGTCGTTACGAGAAAGGTGGAATTAAACCAGTCAAGGTTGGGTTTGGGTTTTGAGCTATGTGGTTCACTACAAACTTTGCAGATTTGATTGTGTACAATATCAATACAATGTTTCATACAATTTGTGTACACTATGTGTATCAATTATTATACAATATTATATACAGATTTTTATGCAGATTCCTCCAATATTGTATAAAGATTCTCATGCAATATATATACAACTGTGTACAATATTGTTTACAGATTTTCATACAAAACTATGAAAACATAACGCATTGATTCTTACCTTTGTGTAAGATAATCCTATGCAATATCATGTATAGAATCTTATACAATATTGTGTAGATTCATTAGTCATACAATATTGTGTAGATTCATTAGTCATACAATATTGTGTAGATTCTTTAGTCATACAATATTGTGTAGATTATTTAGTCATACAATATTGTGTAGATTTTTAAACAATATCATACATAATATTAGCATAAAATCTGTATAGAACTTTTGTATAATATTGCACATTCGCATCTATGTTTGTAGGGTTCTAACTTTTCACTTTTTGTATAAATAAAAATTATATAAATTCAAACTAAACAAAAATATTTTCATGAATGAATGTAAGAAATAATTTTTTTAAATTAAGATATAAATAAAAAAATTAGTTATTATTTTTAGAGCATTTTAGGATTAATCAACATTCCCAAGACATTTTAATCAAAATCTTTTTAATATTAATTTAATAAATTTTTTTAGATTTTATCTTTAAACCAACACCCTGCCATACTTTTTAATATTAATTTAATTAATTTTGTTAGATTTTACTTTTAAACAAACACCCTGCCATACTGTTTAATATTAATTTAATTAATTTTTTTAGATTTTACTTTTAAACCAACACCCTGCTATACAACCTACCCAGCAACCATTTTATACAAGCAAATAACCTTACTAAAGTTACATCAACCAACATTTGTTTTCAATACACTTTGTTAAAATCAAAATCGTATCCCTATATTTTAATATTGTAATCGCATCACTATTTTAATATCAAAATCGTATCACTATTTTAATATTGTAATCGCATCACTATTTTAATATCAAAATCGTATCACTATTTTAATATTGTAATTGTATCACTATTTTAATCGTATCACTATTTTAATATCGTATTCCTACTTCTGTTCAAAAAGTTTGTATTAATATTTATAATTATCGATACGTATTTAAAATTATAAATATTAACAGAAATAGAATGTGTTTCTAACCAGTCACAATACGATATAAAAATAGTGATACGATTTTAATTTAAAAAAGTGGATTAAAAACAAAAAAAAATGTCGAGAACATAACATACAAATCATAAAGCGGTTCGATCTTACGAGATTCAACAACGACAGAATTTTAGAGTAAAGTTACAATTTTTAAAACGTGGAAGGAAATTAACGTTAAAAAAAACGTTAAAAAAAACGTTAAAAAAAACATTAAAAAAAACCGTTAACGCTTGCCAAATTATATCTGGGGGGACTGATCTTCATTCATCAATTGGTTAAATTTACTATTTACAATTTATAATTATTAATATTATTTTTATATTATTTGTTATTTATATTATTATTATTATTATTATTATTAATATTTTTAATGTTATTTATATTATTATTAGTATTTTATATTATTAATGTTATTTATATTATTATTATCATCATTATTATTTTATATTATTAATGTTATTTATATTACTATTTTATATTATCATAATTTTTATTTGTATTATCAATGTTGTTTTGATATTATTAATGTTATTACTATTATTTTTCTATCATTAATGTTATTACTATTATTAATATTCTTTATATTATTAATATTCTTTATATTATTATTATTATTATTATTAATTATTATTATTATTATTAACCATATTTTTATACTAAAGTCTATCAGGTGTGCAGGATATACTGCCTCCACTAGGTGTTAAACCGTTCAATTATTTACAAGATTAGATTATTAATTATAAAAACATAAAATAAATTTTAATTATATAAATTCAAAATAATACTAATTATAATTTATAAATAAAAATAAATAATTAATGATTAAAAAATCTATGTACAATGAACACTATACAAACAAAGGCCAGTAAGGCACAATGAACATACAGTGCAGAAGCATATTTTAGTGTAGCACCATTAATGGCGATGATAATGATAATACACGATGATATACCTTAATGATTATATGGCTAGACAATAGCACAAGTGAGGTAACCCCCATTGAAATAACAGACGTTACCTCACTTGGGCTATTTTCGATCCATTTATGCCAACAATTGGTAAAAATGATAATGGAGATGATAATTGATGATCAACATAATTTTGATAACGATAAAATAAAAATTAATAAAAAATTTGCATTCACACAACAAACTTTTATTTAAAGGTTAGTTCGACATTTTTATTGCAGACGAAATAGCAATTCAAAGCCACAACTAAAAACAAAAATTTGCCAAAAAAACTGGCATTTAAGAGATGTGTTATTAACACTAACAGTTACTTGTAACACTGGTGATACGTAAGGTCTAATGGCTTACTTTATCTTGTGTAACACCAGTGATACGTAAGGTCTAATGGCTTAATTTATCTTGTGTAACACCAGTGATAAAGTAATTAAAAACATTACTAACTTGATTTGTATCACTGGTGTTACATAATATGGAATAAGCAATTAAACTTGTGTATCACTGGTGTCACAAGAAACAGTTACAGTGTTAAGGAATTTTTCAATGTAAATCTTAATGTATTTTAGACTAACTAATTGGCAGGTTGATGGGCAAATCAGACCAATTACAATGGAGTTACTATTACACTTGGCATACTTTGCCTCTCAGTCCTCCAATGGAGTTACTATTACCAATGGTGTTACTATTACTAATAGAGTTGCCATTACCAATAGAGTTACCATTACACTTGGCATACTTTGCCATAAAGACTAAAATACATTAAAATTATATTTAAATAAATTAAGTAGTGTTCTTCACCACAATTTTCTTGATTCAAATTACCTTTCTCAATTTAAATCAAAATCGTATCCCATTGTGGCAATGTAATTTAGATCACGAAAGGCCGATTCAAATCAAGAAAAAGTGTAGTTGAGAACAAGACTTTAATTGGAAGGCTGTATCTAACAATCACACACCAACGAATTAGCCAATTGTTACGTTTGTTTAGCCATTTAAATGTTATAGGATTAGTTAACCATTCTAGTTAAGAAAATTAATTAATTATATACACGAAGTGGATTAGTGAACTACTTTAGCTAAGTGGATTAGTTGACTACATTCTCTAGTTAAGTGAATTAGTTTACTCCAATGTGATGCAATCGGCTTTTGCCCTAGGGAACCAATTAGTTTAAGTTATTAGTGAATCCTTTAAACTTTAGGGGAGTAGTTATCTACTTTTTAGGTTTCATTAGTTATGTATATTAGTTCAGGGCTGGAGTTAATGCATCCGCTTTGTACCTTCTTTATCGGGTAGGCTGACTTTTTCCTGGGTTTCCGCGTGCTTCATTCCGGTCTTATCGAACCCGGTCACGCCGTCAAAGATGCCTCTGTGTGTTCTCTCGGTTTCAATGTCTGTGCAACAATTGGATGGTCAGAGAATGGATTGCAAGAAAATTTACATAAAAACAAAAATTTCAACAAATTGAAAACAATTCAAATAAAAGAACATGTAAACAAATAAAAAATATATGAAGTAAAAAAACATTTAAATCTTTCAAAAATTATTGGATTAAAATAATGCAAAAAAAATCAAAAAATGGATAAATTAAAAAGAAATAAAGAAACTTATTGGAACACAGTCTAGCCATTAAACTAACCATATTTTTCTAACACTAAAAATAAACATTCTCCATTATTATTTTGTAAGTAGTAATAATAAGTCTTCGATATAGTTAAAAAAAAAACAATTAAATATTCTGTAAATAATGATCAAAGTTAGGTTTTTAATTAATTAGTAATTAAAACAATGTCTTACAATAAACTGAAAAAAATCATTAATTCCTGAAAGTAAAAATAATGTTATGGTTAGCTACACAAAAAGTTAATAATCAAAGAAAACATTTAGAAAATATTTTCTAAAGAGTTATTCAATTTAGACAAGAATTGTTAATCTAAAAAATATGTAAACAAAAACATTTAGTGACACAAAAAGATTAGTATAATTTGCTAACTTGCTGTGAAAACCTAAAAATAAAGCGCACAAAATTAACCAAAACGAGACTGGTTTGCAGATTGACGAAAAATTTATTTACGCACAATGTTATTTTTAATTTCATTGGATAAGGTAGCTTAAGAAATTTCACTTGATGTACTAACTTTTCATCATCCTTCTTTGTAAGGACTCGATTGAAGATGCATTAGGTTTATGAAGATAGTGTTGAATATGCCAAAATTGCAAGAATTTGCCTTATTTCAAAGTGGCCAACATTTAACATAGGCCAAAATAGTGAAAATTTGAGATATGCCAGAGCACAAATTTAAAAAAAAGTTAGTTTCAAAAACATCAGAAGGATTCACAAGTTGTTAGAAACAACATTTAGTACATCACAACACTAAATTTGACACACTGTTACCATTCATGTTAATCTGAACATCAGAATGGCAGTTGAAATAACTGTCTCAAATTTTTTCTGAGAAGGAATTCAATTTTATGTTAAAATGGTAATTTGAGAATGTAATTCAGGGGGTAGAGGGTTAAAAACACACAGCATCAAATTTAGATTTATGTACAACAAAAACACTGGTTAGTTCTTAAAATTTTTCTACCTGTCTGATCAGGCAAGACAACCTTCTCGACCGTTTCCGTTGGTTTCAAATTGGATTTGTCGTAGGACGAAACACCTTCCAACAAATTCAGGTGACTTTTCTCAGTTTCAATATCTGTTGAGGGGTGTTTTTAGCAAAAATATGCAACAAAAACATTTAATCTCTCAAGCATTTCAAATATTTGAGTTGCATAAAAACAGAAAGTGAAATCGTTCTACCTTCCTTTGCAGGTAGAACACCTTTTTCTTGAGTCTCTGTGGGTTTCAAGGCACATTTGTCGTAACTTTCTACACCCTGCAGCAAGTTGAGGTGGGTTTTCTCAGTTTCAATGTCTGTTTGATGACAAATTCAAGAACATCTTTTGAACAAAGATATTAAAATAAAAATTTCATTTTTTCAAATTTTGGATAAATGGGGGTAAATGCAGAACAAAATGGCATCTTTGGGGGTGTCTGCAGAAAAAGATTATCCTTTAATACATTCTAAAGAAAGGAAAAAGGATAGCATGGCAAGAAGAAGGTGGGCAGAGACAGTTACCTTCTTGAGCGGGCAAGACAACTTTTTCTTGGGTTTCCGTTGGTTTCAGTGAAGTTTTGTCGTAGCTTTCGACGCCCTGGAGCAAGTGCTGGTGTGCCTTCTCACACTCTATGTCTAGAGAAACATTTGCAGTTAAAGCAAAAGTATTTCACAATCACTCAACTAATTCATGATCAACATATATAAATCTTAATCAATGAAATTATTCCATAAGTTTAATTTTGAAACCCAAAACTCAAACAATTGAACACAAAAATGGAATTCCACCAAATCTATACCTTCCTTATCTGGCAAGAAAAGCTTTTCCTGCGTATTTGTGCGCTTCAACTTTGCTTTGTCGTAATTTTCGACTCCCTCCAGCAAATTCAGGTGACTTTTCTCAGTCTCGATGTCTGGTGTAGAAAAAATTTAACAAACATATGGAAAGAAATATTTAATCTGACAAACATTTCAAATTTTGGAATTATTCTTTCAAATGAAAGTGAAACCTCTCTACCTTCCTTTGCAGGGAGAACAACTTTTTCTTGCGTCTCTGTGGGTTTCAATGCACATTTGTCGTAACTTTCCACACCCTGCAGCAAGTTGAGGTGAGTTTTCTCACTTTCAATGTCTGTTTGATGACAAATTCAAGAATGTCTTCATTAACAATGATAAAGCAAAAATATTTCATTTTTTTAAATATGGGACAAATGGGGATGACTGCATAACAAAAGGGCATCTTTGGGGTGTCTGTAGAAAAATATTATCCTTCAATATATTGTAAAGGAAGGACTAGGGATAGAGGGCAAGTTACCGTCCTTTGCGGGTAGAACACCTTTTTCTTGCATCTCTGTGGGTTTCAAGGCACATTTGTCGTAACTTTCTACACCCTGCAGCAAACTGAGGTGGCTTTTTTCACTTTCAATGTCTGTTTGATGACAAATCCAAGAACATATTTTCAGTAAAGATAGTAATGCAAAAATTTTAAATCTTTTCTTTGTTAATTTGTTCAAATATGTTCTATGTTTGGAACATTTATGCATGATTGGTTAAAACATAAATTAATTCCATTAAAAAATAGTTACGATCAATCTTTGGATTTTGTAGGTAAGGTTAGGTTAACCATGTACTTGAGTAAAGATTGAAGACAATTAAAGTATTAGCAATGTTCGATGAATCAATACAAGTTATCGGAAACGGTGTTGTGAAGATATCGACTGAGGTTGATGATGATTAGTACTTATCATGACAAAGAGGATTGGTGCTTATGATGATGATGATGATGATGATGATTGGTACTTAAGAGAACTTCTACCACTTTACATTATGAGCATATGGTTGAATTAGATTTTCCAAGAACATGATTTGTTATTGTAATTGATAATACAAGGAATCACGAATGTTAATAGCGAGACATTTTAGTTAACCTGTCGTTTAAGTCACCTCAAAATAGGATAAACTATTTGGTTACATGAAATTTTGGCCAAAATTGGGGTCTATAACCAGAGCGAGACAAATGTGGGCAACTGCAGAACAAAAGGAATCATGTGGCAAGGTTTGTGGACAGGGCAAGTTACCTTCTTGAGCGGGCAAGACAACTTTTTCTTGGGTTTCCGTTGGTTTCAGAGAAGTTTTGTCGTAGCTTTCGACGCCCTGGAGCAAGTGCTGGTGTGCCTTCTCACTCTCTATGTCTAGAGAAACATTTGCAGTTAAAGCAAAAGTATTTCACAATCACTCGACTAATTCATGATCAACAAATATAAATCTTAATCAATGAATATATTTCATAAGTTCAATTTCAAAACCCAAAACTTAAACAATTGAGCACAAAATTGGAAATTCCCCAAATTTTTACCTTCCTTGTCTGGCAGGAAGAGCTTTTCTTGCGTGTCTGTGCGCTTCAGTTTTGCTTTGTCGTAATTGGCGACTCCCTCCAGCAAATTGAGATGCGATTTCTCGGATTCGATATCTGAATGCAAACAACTTTTCAAGAATGGTGAAACCTTCGGTTAAAACTATTCAATTGATACTTTCACGAAAATTAAAAATAAAACAAGCGAACATAAACAGGTTAGATGGTTAATATTGATGGATTGGTCAGGCCTCACAAGGAGGGTATGAGGAACCCAGTGTTTATAGGTTATATGCAAATAGGCGGAAAATTGTCGCTACAGCCACACATTGTTTGGCACTACAATTACATGTTGTTTGGCACTACAACTATACGTTGTTTAACACTACACCTACATGTTTTTGTGCTCCATACAATTAAATTGGAACATGCTTAAAGGAGCAAAAAAAACATTAACAATTACAGAGATTCGGCACAACAGTAAATAAAAAAAAACGGGTTTTCACATCATGGTATGCAAGAAAAATCAAAGGTAGACGATAGCAACTTGACTTGAGTAAATATATTCATCGACAAAAATATTTCAATAGAATAAATAATTCAAAGATTCCATCATCTGCACCAAAACAATTCTACCTTCTTTGGCTGGCAAGACGCTCTTTTCGACAGTTTCCGTAGGTTTCAAAGCAGATTTGTCGTAGGTGGAGACCCCCTCAAAGATTCCCTGGTGAGTTTTTTCAGTCTCGATGTCTGCGTCAAACATTTTTTAGTTTTGGAATTTTTTCTAGTTTAAATTTTTGTATATATATCCAATAACACATTATGATTCACATTAAACATAAATATTGCATTCCTGTGAATGTGCTTCCTCACCCATTGTCCTTCTCTGCCAGAGTTCACAAACAATTGATTCATAAACTATTGACGAAGGTTTTAAAGTTTAAAAACACTTACTGTTGTGTCGTTTGAATAATTTGCGATAATAGAAATTTTTTATAATTTGAAGGAAACGTGAACAGCTGAGGGTAATGTGTGAATTAGAGCAACAATTCAGACGGAAAATCAAGAACTTATAACATTTAAATTTCATTGATTAGTTTGGTCAAAATTAAGCACTGAAAGCACTTTACAGGTCATTCAGCAAAAGAATCAATTAAAAGATATAAACCTTGTGGTTACCGATGACAAGCAGAGCGCCAGAAAATAAATTTCTCGGTCTTGAAGTTAACTCAAACATATGCACAAATTTGTAGATTTTGGCTCAAGAAATCTACTACTGAACTGTTAATTTTTACTGCACTGATCGAATTTCTAAGGTTTGTTAGTCACACGACACTTTTACCTTCTTTGGCCGGAAGAGAAATCTTTTCGACAGTTTCCGTTGGTTTTAAAGAAGTTTTATCGTACTCTGCAACACCCTGCAGGATGTTCTGGTGAGACTTTTCAGTCTCTATATCTGAATGAATAAATGAACAAGAGTAAGTCTGCCTAAAATATGTTTTCAAAGGTTTGAAAAAATAAAATTTACTGCAATAAACATTACCATATTTCATATTTCAAATCATCCTGTTAGTTTATTTTGTAACATCCAAGTAAAATGGTTTTAATATATTTTAGTATTTATTTAGTACATGTATATATTTAGTAGGTATGTTACATTTAGTAAATTTGTATATAAACCTCTAGGCTACAAACTAAGCTAGGTTAATTTCATACAAAAACTACACACAATTAACATGGGGGTATTGCACAGTTGATAAAAGTTCCATTAATCATGCAGCTTGAAGAGCAAGCTCTGAATACCCGAGGGCAACAGTTGAATATATTTATTCACATTTATGCCTGCAATGTTCTAGATTAATTTCACTTCATAATCAAAGTCAATTTAAACTAATGAGGTATTGGTAAAAATTGGTTAAAGAAATTTGGTAAAAATTGGTAAAAACCTAAAAACAAACAGAAAAGCTTTGTCGAATTCCAAAAACAAAATAGACTAAACTGTTTGTTATTGTGTCACATTGAACCAACATATGGTCGAATCAAATAGCCTAACATCCAAAGACAGGGATGAACAATAGCACAAGTAAGGTAACCCACATTCAAATAACAAAGTTTACCTCACTTGTGTAGATTTTGATGTTTTATAACAACCAACCAAATAACTGAAAACCATATATTTGTATAATTTTTCAGTAGTGTGCCAGAAACAATGGCTTTTTGTCCTTTAACATTTTTTTCATCCTCTTTAACCAAATAATAGTCTTGAACAAGTGCATTTCTGTAACAAAATTGAAAAAATACATTTTGGCACTCTGGTTTTCAGTATTTGAGGACTCGCATTAATTGCAAAATTAACTTGACCGGTTTATATAACAATATGTTGCGCACTGTAGGATTAAAACAGGTCTTTATTTCAGTGGTGTTGTCAATGTAAATCACTTCAAGAAGAAATTGTTATGGTGTTCTGATTGACACTTTAATCGTTTCTTGTAACACCGGTGATACATAAATCTAATAGCTTACTCCATCTTATGCTACACCAGTGAT
>JARUHE010334956.1:0-10717 GCA_031471125.1 Archaeomysis grebnitzkii | reverse complement strand
TACGTATGTACTCATCTCATCTCCATACACATTTTTTTTCTCTTTATCCTACAATTAAAAACTTACCTGCCCCACATATCGCTTAGAACAGACGCCGGTAAAGGTCCAGTGAGATCAATTACCTAAGAAGTTTAAATTAAAATTATAAAGATATTTTGATAAAAGTATTTGAATTATTTATTTTAATTTTGTAAAATGTTGTTGATAGCATGCAAGTCTATAGAATCAAAACATGTTCAATATAATTAATATTAAGAAAGTAACTCATCAACCTTAAGTGAATGTTTTTATTCAAGTGTACACCATTGTGAGTCTCAATTTAAAAAATATAATAATTAAAATAATAAACAATTAAAAAAAAAATTCAAAAAAATGACCTACCTCACCACCATAAGTATCGTGCAGCTTCCTTCGTACATAAGCATGAAGAAGACTATAAAGAGGTTTAATCTTGTCATAAATGGCCAACATTTCCTCTTCAAACGTTTCGCTTTTGTACTAAAAATAAATTTATTTTTAAATTTTAGTTGTAGCTCAAACATGAGAAAGATGAAAAGAAAAAAAGCAAATATTTTTATCTCACCTTCATCCGCAATTCGTGTCCATAATCAGTGTAATTCCTGTGTTTTGCCAAATCGTTGAGCGTGTTCAAAACTTCCTTGTAAATGGGACGAATCTTTAAAAAGTAAAGATAAAATGTTAGTTAAGTTCAAGGGTTTAGTTTTGTTCTTATTAACATGTAATTTATTCATTATAATGCATTGGTCTCACTCTAATTTACAAATCATTTCTTACAACTATCCACCCACACCCACACCCACACCCCCACACCCCCACCCACGAGAGCGCGCGTGCGAATTACCTTCTTTCCAACTTTTTCCCTCCACTCTGACCAAACGTGCGTCAACTCTGTATAATTTCGACTTTTTGACAAAATTGTCTTCAAATCCGGGTCCAAAGATCTGCAATCCTGATGGAAGGAAAGATTAATTAAAATATCGAATTTTAAAGCTCAAATGTAAATTTATAATAATTTTCTAAACTAAATAAATACATTGAATATATTAAAGGTTTCACCTTGCAAATTGTAACTTTAGCCAAATGAGGATAGTAAATCACATAATATATACGCATAGCATGAAATAAAGCTCTTTAATTGGCTAGCATCTTCTCCCCAGAAACAAATTTCAACTTTTCCATTAACCTATTTCATACCACTGTTCCACAAATGAAACATAGAATTTTTTCATTTTAATGCTAATTTATATATGAAAATGTTTTTTTTATTGGTATGTATTAATTAAGTCTATTTTTCATTTCAGATTAATTAATTTATACCAATAAATATATCTCCCTATTCATCTATAAATTAGTTTAAAAATTAACAAATTCTATGTTCCATTTGTGGACATTGGTATGAAAAGGGTTAAATAATAGTAACTTGGATCTCTTTTCTTTGCATGTTTGAGTACAAGAGAACTACAGTGCCATCGTGTCAGGTAGTTTGAACTACATTTGGTCTGCATCGTTCTTCAAAAATGAAGTAATTTTGACATTTCAGACATGAATATGATTTGCACTCATAGTATAGTTGGTCTATCGAGACCAATTTACCAACAAAACTGTGAAAATGAAAATAATTGGCACACACATCAGTGCCGTTGAAGCAAACTTTTGCTTTTGCGTAAATTTCTGCCATTTCGTTATAAAGTTTGTCCAATTTGTCCATTCTCTCCAGGGACAAACTAGGTTCTCCAATCTGAAAAAAAATTACAAATTAGCTAAAGTTTGTTTTTCATTAATGGCTGGGAAAGTTAAAAATAATTTATATAATGTATTACCTACAAATGTATTACAGTCTATTTACATTGTGCTTATCATTTTACCATTTTAAGTAAACTTTTTTTTCGACATTTCTGTACAACTATTTTACAAAACATTCTATTGACGGTGCTGAAGATAATTTCGATTTTTCTTAACTTTCACTTTTTGATCAAATGCAATTCAATTAAAAGTTTTTCAAACATTTTCCATTTGTATTGATTAATGTTAAGGTAATGATGATGCTTTTTATTATTATTATTATTATTATTATTATTATTATGTTATTTTATTTCTTAGCTTCATTATTTTCACTATAGTGACCTCTGATTATTGTTCTCCTTTGGTGGGGTTGTTGTTGCGACGGTGGATGATTTGTGGACCAAAATTTTGCATTTCTTTCAAAATAATCAAAAATATTAAGGTAAAGTATCGATCTCCGCACGATTTTCACCACATATTTCTGTTTTTTCACCAAGAAATGTTTAAAAAATCATTTAAAATCTTCTACTCGCGTCAATTGGATTGCTTATATACTAATTTAATCTTTAAAATGTAGCCTTTCTTGGAGGCATAAATGCCAATTGTCATAACAAATAATTAATGCTTTAAAATGACAAAACATATGGTGAATATTTTCTATGAACATAACCAAAGGTATTTAATGTCCGACACCTAACATCCATTTTACATATTTCAATTTTACAAAACTAATATGTTAACAATAAAAATGTATTTTAACGTGAATACTAACTTATAATTTTGCAGACAAAAATGTGATTAAAAAATTAAATTCTTAATTCAACAGTGCAGTATTCCGCCATAAAAGTACATGAAAAAATTGAGTATCAAGCAAATTGACCAAAATCACAGAACGTTCCCAAAAATAAACAAATGTTGCCATAAAGTACTAAATGAACTTCACAAATGATAAAACGTAGCCTACTTGAAAAGTCATATAACGCAAATTATCTAATGAATTTGCTATGATTCATTGTGTTATTATACTAATTTACTGTATAATCAAATGTAGCATACAAGTTCGTTTCCATACAAGGTAAAAAAACATCATCAATTAATTAATTGCCTTAATAAAATCAAAGGGATTATATAGATAACTGAGCTACGTAAGTTATGCCTTGTGTATTTAAACATACATCAACTTATATAGACCTAGTTGTATACCACGCTATTTAATGCTGATGTGTTTCTGTTTAAGAATTGTTTGTACATTTTATTTATGGTCTAACTAGAAGTTAAAAAAGAGCCTAACTTAATTATGGCAAATATTTTTGTATTTCATTATTTCTTAGGGAATAGAAATGTATGGTTCAAAACTTGCTTACATTACGGCCAACGCCGACAATACTACATAGAGTCGGCGTTGTTAGGGCAACATGAATAAAGTTTATAAAAGTAGATTTTAAATTCTGCAAAAACACTTTATAATATTATAAATAAAATGTATATATTACAATAAACACAGACCTTTTAAAATTACAATATAACTTACATGGTATACACTTACATAAAAAGTACCGTGCATAGGCTGCATGTGCTTTGACAATAAAAAATATGGTACAGCAGCTTTGATAATTGATAATAAAAAGTACCATTCTTTTTTTTAAATAAAAATGAAGAACATAACATTCTACACTGGTATCACTAAAGATTTTTTCTTAAATATTTATAAAAAACTTGAAATTCATGGTTAACGGAGATTTTTATTTCAAGGTTTAGAGAAAAGTTTATTTAAAACAAGTGAAAGAACAGGATATTCTAAGGTAGAATAACAGAATGCCCGTTTTGCCTACAATGTATAATTTTTTAAATAAGACATTTTATGAGTTTTTATTTAGACAGGCAATTTATCATCAAATTCAGGATTAACCAAAAATATTTTTGAAGGCTTAGATATATATTTTTATTATAAAAAAATGAAAGAAAAGTGTTAATATAATTATATATAGAATTGTGTTAATAAATTGAACAATTTTGGAAACTTTTTCAACATACAAACGCAGTTTTGAATGCGTAGCATTTACTATATAGATTAAAACCTTCAATGTTTAAATCAAAATTACTTTATTATGTAAAAGTAAAAGTTTAAATTATTACAATAATTTATTTATAATTATTTATTTATAATTATTTAATTGTAATTATTTTATTATAATTATTTATTTGTAATTATTGTATTATAATTATTTATTTCTAATTGTTTTATTATATGAAAGTAAAATTTTAAAATATTATAATTGATTTGAAAACAAGTTTTGACTTACCTCATCTAAAACTTCTCTTGTTGGCTTTGTAAGATTAAAATCTTTGAATAAAGCCACTTCCTCAATAATTTCTGCTGTAAACCTATTAAACTTCTCGGACATCGATTCCTGTTAAGAATACATTCATAAGAGACTGGATGATGTTTCTCGGATTTAATTTCATTATTTGCATAACAAAACCTAACTTACATATAGTTGCCTGTATGGGCAAATTTTAAAGTATTATGAAACATGTATACAATAAATTATACATTACGGTACTCTTTGAAGTATACTTTAAAGTATACATTAAAATATACTTTATAGTATTATGAAACATGTACACATATATGTTAAAGCTTTATGACCTTGATAATGTTAGTAGCAATATAGCATTATTTTTCCTTCCCATACATCATCATTATTTTCTATAATTGTTTGTATAATCAGTTTTTAATAAGTGAATTCACAAAAAAAAGTTTGTTATATCCAAACAAAAAGAAATTCATTTCAAACTAAATTATATTTTCCTTAGCTAAAAACAGGGAAGAAATATCTCTATGCCAAAAACGTTTGCTTGGATTTGACGCCATTTTAGATCTTCCAACTTAGTTCCTCGCATGAACGTTTTCATGATTTATGCAAAGTAAAATAAGAAATCTCTGAGTCTGTTGTCAGGAGTTCAATTAGTAATTTAAAAGCCATTGTTTTCATTTTGAGAATATGCGTACATATTATTCTTTCGATAAAGTAGATAAATTTAAAGCTTTTTTAACCTGTTAAGTTAGAAAATGAATACCTTCCAGTGAACACTTCTGAAGGTTACAGAGCTGTGGCTCTATGACTGAATCGACAATAGCACAAGTGAGGTAAGCTCTATGTTATTTGGATGTGGGTCACCTCACTTGTGCTATTGTCGATCCACGTCAAGACTACCTAACCTAGTAACGAGTGAAGGATTAAAGCAAACCTCACCTTCGCCATTTTATTTTTTGCAGTCAAGTTTGTGGCATAATTCCAATCAGCGAGTGACACTTTGTTGGAAATTCGAGAGATTCTTTGGTCATAATCTGCCAAGTAAATGCTCACCACCTTTTCTTGAGCTCTGTGAAAACAATGCAGTAGTGTTAAAATTTAGTCTTTAAATAATGTATAAATTAATTTCTATGTTTCAAGTAACGTTAGTTTTAAAATAGTAAAAAATGTAATTAATCATCAAAATGATTGCATAAACTAAATAAAAGCATTTCCAATATCTTAGATAAACAAAATATTTTGATTTAGAGATTAAATGATAAAAAAAATCAAGAGTTTTCAATTTTCATGAAGTATTAAAAATCACATTTCTATAGTGTATGTATTGAACACAAACAATATTTTGTTGCTATAATTCAAAGTTCCAACACACTATTGGTGTTTCCTTCTGAAATGAATAACCCTCAATGTAGGTATGCTGTCAACAAGTGTCTTGTGCATTAGTAGCGTTTGTTGTTCTAACAAATCATTTTGGAGAAACACAGCTTTTACAATTGTTTTAAGACAAACAAATAAAATCCACCTTACGCTAAACATATCATCGATATAGATACGACGAAAAATACAATTGATAACAACGGTGAAATTTAGATCAATCTAGATCGATACAGATTGAACTGCAACCCCACTCAGATACAACCGTAATATTTTCCTTCATCTGGTGCTATTTTAAACAGTCTAAGCACGAAACTGACAGTAGGGTACAGCCAACGCCGACTATATACAGTCGGCATTGGTACAATAATAATAAGTTTGGCCCGGGCTTATCTATGAACAGTTAGTAGACAATTTTATACAAAATATATTCATAACAGAAACGGTGTCAAAATTGTTTACCTCATCTCCTTATAAACAATTTTTGCCCTGCTTATACAGGATGTAATTTAAAAAAAAATAATAATTAGTTATAATTACCTGTTCAGTATTGTGTCTTTTGTATCATTACACAATGCATTACACTCTAGGCCCAATGCCAAGATTAGGGTAAGAACCAACGAAAACATTTTCTAAAACAAATAAAAAAAATTAATTATGAAAATTTAAATTGATGTATTTGTGTCATAAATAGATATGAAACTACAGTGTTTTACTAAAATGAAGTTTATATATAGTTGTAAAATCTTTGAAAATAAATGCTGAACAGTTTGAACAAAATAATTTGAAAACTAGAGAAATTATCATTAGCTACAAAAGATTGTTAATTTAAAAAAAAAATATTTACATAGCTAATTACTGATAGTTGTTAAACAATTTTTAATGGTTCAAATTATGGAAGCCAAATCATCAGCCAATAACCTTAAACACTGTTTAAGTGGCATTTAGCTATTGTATTGTATTGTATTGTATTATATCATACACAAACATAACTATTATATCAAAAAAGTCAAAATTTTCTTTAATGTTGAGTTTAATATTACTTATAAATACTTTAATGAAATATAACAAATAAATTAGTATAACCTTACTAATTGCGGCTGATCAGTTCTGTTTTAGTTTCAAGTTTAATTGGAGTTTGAACAACTTCAACCAGAAAGAAATTGGTTGCGTTTATTTTTAAAGATTGGATATAAAATTTTTAAATAATGAAGTTTAGCTCTAAATATTTCAAAATATTGCTTTAAAGATTTCCTAATTAAAGGGTATATAGTATAATCGACAAACATTTATGCTTAAAACAATGTATACAATAAGAAAAATAATTCTCACAACATTTGTGTACCATTATTTCAAAAGGACATATTTTTCCAACATGACTCGTGTAATTTGGCTTTAATAACCTTACATTTTTAACATTGAGAAAAAAACACTTACGAGAGAGTAAGGTTAGGTTTTGATTTTGGAGATTCAGTCGTGTCCATTAATATTTTATTTATTTTATTAGTATACTGTTTTTAGTTGTTTTCAAATAAAAAATGGTAAATATAGGGCACAACAGAAAACGCATATAGAGAAATATTTTTTTGCCAAAATGTTCGTTTTATCATCCTTAACAAATATATGGTTCACTTGTAATAATAGAAAATAGAATTGATTATTTCAGATACTGTAAACTACATTTTAAATTTCCCGCCAACTCTTGAAGGAGGTCTACGATCCCTCCGCCGAGGTACGTAGTTCCCTTATGTTTGTGGAGATGGAAACATGTCCGGTCTAGAGTTAAGAAATGGCAACTCGAGCGCGCTAGATTGCATCGTGCTCCGACCGCAACCTCTAACAGCACCTGTATTACTCCGCGAAATAGCCCTTAATATCCTAATTTCATAGGTCGCTTTCAGCTGGGAAGATGAGGACATGTCTGCAATGGCCACCGAAAACCATTTGAGGAGCAAAGTCAGGTTAGGTCTTGTTTGGAGGGTCGCGATAATGCTAAGCTTTACTTAAATATTAAAATATTGCGGAGTACGGCGTGTTTCCAATTTTTGTGCAAAGTATTTTTGGTCAATATTCAGTTTAGAGACCACTTTTATTTTGAAATTTACTTTATAAATTACTTTATAAATAGTTTTAAATATAAATATGAGGTGAATGTGAACCAACGGTGATCATTATTAACAACATTTAATAAAATACACAAAATTAGTAATGATAGATTATGCACGAATCTTACGTTCGCCAGTGCAAGCTGCTCAAAAATAATGTGATTTACCTGCTCTAAATATTTCATCTAGTACTTTTGGAGAAGTTTGAACATAGCTAATATACCGAAAACCATTTTATGAGCAAAGTTAGGTTAGGTAATGCTAAATTCACCCCATATTTCAATTTAAAACTATTTATAAAGTAAATTTCAAAATAAAAGTGGTCGCTAAACTGAGTTTTCACCATATTTTTTCCCAAGGATTTTGATGTTTTAGCAACTTTTCCTAACTGTTTAAGTGTGTTTTAATGAAATTGAAAATCATATGTTAGGCTAATTCCACTAACTTAAGTGCGAGGATGTGAAAATTTAAACTCTCTTTATGGACTTATTTTCATTTCCGCGAATTATAACCTTCATATTCGTTCAAAGCACATCATAATCTTTAGGAAAAAAGTATTTTGCGTATGGAAACGTAGTTTTCTGTTGCCCTAACAATTAACCAAAAAAATATAACTCACAAAAAACTTGGAGCGCCTAACTGCATTCTTGCCAAACTGTTTAACATAGATTTCTTCTTCACCCCCGAATATAGTTCGTTTTGTAAACACCTTTAAAAGAGCCATCAATAGTAGTAAGATTTTTAATATTTATCAAAAATAAAAGTAACTTAACTTTACCAAGCACAAACTGTGTCATTAATTCGCTTTATTATTTTTTTTATAAATAAAGTGTTTTTTCTATCTTAATGTTGTTGGTATAGTCCTTGAAAATCGAAAGTTAATGTTAACATCTTGCAACAAACAATGTATAGTTGGTCCAAGAGCTGAAACATAATCAATGGGCACCAGCGTTGCCGATTGCTATGACTGAAAACCTTTCTAAAAATCCTGTATAGCCTTGTTAAATCATTCAACGATTGTGTTTTCGTATAATTTATATTTTTATTTATGTTTTAGGCAAGAATAGATTTTATTAATTCTTTGCATATGTATGGCAAGTTTTCAATGAAATTGAAACAAAAGAAAATTCAATTAAACATATGTTTCTATGTGTTCATTAACCAACCTACGCCTATTTCCATTTAAATGTTGGCCTATACAAACATACTGTTTTTGAATAGCTTATACCACAAAATTAACATGTTTAGTAAGTCAAATATGAAAAAAAAATACATTGATTTAGTCTGTGTAACCTATTTGTTATGTAAAAAAACTTTCGGAAATATTTTTGAGAGAAATTAATGTGAAAACAAGAGCCCCGTTCGTTGTGAAATTTTACCCTTCGGATCGAGTCCGAGAGTACACAACAAAGTAAAATTCCCATTATTTCTCAAAGAACATAACCGCCCCCCCTTGACAACGTCAAAGCAGCAACAAGCAATGAGCCAAACCTATTGGTCGAAAAAATGCAGACGACAAGAAAAACAAATGACAATCTATATTTAATCGAATGGATGGCGCTTATGAAATGTCAACATTGGTCATGATTGGCTATCATCATAAAACTTGTCGCTGATTGGGGGATCAAAAATGCAAAGTCCGGAGTCGGATCCCATGCCTTAAATCTTTGAAAGAACAGAAACCACCATTTTGGATCCAATCCCGGGTTCGATCCGGCACTTAAAAAATACGTCTCAGATCCGAGAATAAGAGAAAAGTACCGTACAAAGTGTACTTTCCAATATTTCAACCAAACATTAACCCATTAGGGCCGTTATTTTACAAATTTGACGTTTCAAAGAGCCGTTGTCTTACAACCGGATCCGATCCGTGATTGGGTCCAAAATGGTGGTTTCTGTTCATTCACAAATTTAAGACATGAGATCCAACCCCGAGCTGTGGGTGTTTGACCCGCTAATCAGCAACACGTTTTATGATGACAGCCAAACACGTCAGTGTTGACATCGGCTAAGCGCCGCATATTCTATTAAATAAAATTTAAATACAATTGTTAGTACCTTATTTTCATAAAATGTTCGGTCATAAATACCATTATGATTTATGAATTATTAATAAAAATTATAAATGATTATAATGTTAGTTGTATGGAATAAAAAATATTTTTCTTTTCGATTGTCATTTGTTTTTTCATGTTGTCTGCATATTTTCGAGCAATAGATTTGCTTCATTGTTGGTTGTTGTTTTGAAGTTGTCAGAGGGGCGGTTATGTTCTTTCAGAAATGGTGGAAATTGCACTTTGTACCGTACTCTCGGATTCCTCTCTTGTACAACAACTGTACACGTTTGGATAATCTGATAGAAATTTTACCACACTCAAAATTACAGGTATGAACGTCTGCATTTGCATACCCATACGTAAATTTGTTTCGACGTATGCGCATACGCATACGGTACGACCGTAACCAATAGTAACTATGATTAAACATTTTATGAAAACAAAGTACTAACAATTGTTTTTAAATTTTATTTAATAGAATGAGCAGCCATTATGTACTTGTCAACATTGGTTGTCATCATATTACTTGTCGCTGATTGGCGGGTCAAAATTCCGAAGCTCGGGGTAAATTTGGGGTTGGATCCTATGTCTTAAATCTGTAAAAGAACAGAAACCACCATTTTCAAGCTAATCCCGGATTAAATGCGGTTGTAAAAGAACGGACAAAAAAACAAATGCAATCGCAGAATAAAAGTATTTTATTCTATACAACTAACATTGCAATCATTTATCATTTGTATTTATAATTCAGAAATCATAGTAGTAAATATGACCAAACATTTTATGAAAACAATGGTTGTGTTCAACTGCACATGCAAAACGTTTCACATTCAAGTTTTTACTAAAAATGCATTCATTTTTTTGAATGCGAAATTTTGCAAGCAAAATTATCGATGTGGACGGATTTTGTTATGTGTTCAAACTTGAAAGTGTAATATAAAAGAAATTTTTATGATAAATGTTAGTATGATAGATAAAGTATCTACTAGTCAGAAAAATGCGAACTGGCAAAAAGGTTATAATATTGGTGGCTACTAACCATTTAAAAGACTGGGACAAG
>JARUHE010334945.1:0-10717 GCA_031471125.1 Archaeomysis grebnitzkii | reverse complement strand
CTTGGTTCCGGGCCCAAAAAAAAAAAAAAAAAAAAAAAATAATGGGAAATGAAGTAAATTGATCCCAAATGCTGCTCAGGGACAGGAGAGTCGTATCAAAGGTCCTTCGAATCACCTTAACATGGGCTGTGAACAATAACCAAATGTTAAGCATAAGCACCTGGGTAGGCGATGATGAAAGTCAAACATAAATTGTTATTCGAAAGATTATATCAATATCTGGAACTACTAGAAGTGTTTTACATTTATAAATAAAATTAAAACCCATAATTAAAACATATTTTTGTTAAATTATAATAAAATGAACAAAATACAATAATAACAACGTTAATGATAATGGAAATAATATGAGTGAATTCACATTAATTATGAGTGTTATTATGGCCGAACAGAGGAAAACAATTCACGAATAATGATTATAGATCAACCTAATCAATATTTGTCAGCATTTTTAATAAGGCTCCACAGCTCATAAGTAAACGTGTCCATCTGACCATCATTGGCTAAAGGGAAACATGCGGCCCATGCAACAAAGTCTTATTTTTAATAGTAATTTTATGTATTTCAGACCTTTTAGTAATTGGTCTGGCATTGCAAAGTTATGAGTATAGCAATAATAATACATTTTATCAATAGAATTGCATCAACAATACAATGTATTTTTTTGTTGTTGAAATTTTTAGAAAAATGTTTTCATCTCACTCAAAAATAAAAATAAAAGATGGGTTTAAATTAACATTAACATTTGACAAGGGCGGCTTTAACACAAATTGTTACGAAATAAGAGTGGTTCTCAATAATAACTTTAATTTTATCCAATTTTTATGACAACAATAATCTAGACGTGAAGGGTTTGTTTGAAATTTCAATTGTCGAAGAACACTTATAAGGACTTACTAGAAAGTTAAAATGTCCGAATGAATAATAAATGAAAAGCCTAACTTCTAAGGGCAACAAATAAATAATGAATAAACAGCCTAACTTCTAAGCCAACAAATAAATAATGAATGAAAATCCTAACTTCTAAACTAACAGCTGAATAATGAATGAAACGAAGTGAACAACTGACTGATAAATGAATACTAAATAATAAACCATATATAAAGCTTCGCCCTTACCATCGCGCGCTTGATAAAAATCCTAACTTCTAAGCCAACAACTGATTAATGAATGAAAAGCCTAACTTCTAAACCAACAGATGAATAATGAATGAACAGCCTAACTTCTAAGCCAACACATGGATAATGAATGAAAAACTTAACGTCTAAGCCAACCGCTGAATGATGAATGAAAAGCCTAACTTCTAAGCTAACAGCTGAATAATAAAGGAAAAGCCTAGCTTCTAAGCCACCAACTGATTAACGAATGAAACAGCTGAATGAAAAGTCTAACTTCCAAGTCAATAACTGAATAATGAATGAAAAGCCTAACTTCTAAGCCAACAACTGAATAATAAATGAAAATCCTAACTTCTAAGCCAACAACTGAATAAAAAATGAATAATGAATGAAAGACCTAACTTCTAGCCAAAAACTGAATAATAAATGAATAATGAATGAAAACCTTAACCTTAAAAATTATTACCAAATGTTAAAGTGAACAATTGAATGCATAGTCCAGTTTAAAAATTACAAATTAAATAAAAACAAACACATAAAAGATAAATAAATTAAAAAAAAGGTTTTATAAATTGAAGAAGTAAATCTTTTTATGAAGATAAGTTTAGTTGGAAATCAATTGAAGATGAAGTAAACCAACGACAAATCTTTAATTAATCACAACAACAAATAGAATACAATTGTTGTTTATCTTTTCGCTCCCCTTTCTTCCCTCCTTGTTGCATCGTCGGTTTTGGCTATGGGTTGTTTTACATACCGTATGCCTATATATCTCCTAACCTGTGGATTTTATTCTTCTCTTTTTCCAATACAGTAAAACATCAAACAGACTAGACTGCTCTATATTTCTCATTTTCGTTTTTTTATTCTTCACTTTTCTCTTACTTTTCCTTCTTCCTCTGTTTTGTCTTCTTCATTTTCTTTTCATATTCTTTAGCTTCTTCATCTTTCTCTCTTTCTTATTCTTCATCTTTTTCCTTGTCTTACTCTTCATCTTTTCAGTTGTTTTTCTTCTTCATTGTACAATTTTCCTTCATTGTCTTATTTTATTTTTATTTTATCATTTTTCATGTATTTTTTTTCTTGTTATTATTTCTCTATCTTTAAATCATTTTCATTTTCTTCATATGTGTATACAACACAATACAAACATAACAAAACAAAGGCATAAATGAAATAAATAAAACTTCAAGCCCAGTAATGGTTTCATTTGAAGTTCAAACAAAGACATTGTAATAATCAAAATTTGTGTTTTCGATACTAACATTAAACTATTACAGCAGTATAGTGCAATAAGAACAAATTATATTTTATATGAAGAATACGAAGAGTAAAGAAGCAGAAGAGAAAAAGAAAAATGAAGAAGGTCTTAACTTAATTTTAAATTGCTCTATCATGGCGCTTGAAAGTTGGTTATAGCCAATGTAATTACGTTTATCATGCAAAATCACGTTTTAGCCTGCTTAGCAATAGTAAGACGAAGGAATTTCTGCAGAGAACTATGACGTAGTTTTGTAGATAGCTTGCTGGTATCGTTATCATAAATACGGTGAAGAAAATAAGGTAATGATACCACACATACCGTAAAGACAATAAGGTAACGATAGCACACATACCGCAAAGACAATAAGGTAAAAATACCGTATACTAACCTCATGGTTATATTTTAACACAGAAGAAAGTTTTTTCCTTTACCATTTTAATCTTTCTTTTTCAAGATTTTCCATTATTTATTTTTCTTTATATTTATTTATTTGTATTGTATTCTCTTATATTTTCTATATCTTTGTATTAGCTTTCTTGTGTATAAGCTTCTGTTGTTTTATTTTAGTTTTATAATTTTTGTTTTATTAAACTTTCTGGTTTATTCATTTCTTGCACTCAAAGCTGTGTAACTTATTGCCAAAATAGCTTCAATAACAAACCAGTTAAATGAATTATTAACCAAAAAAAAAAAAAAATCTTTAATTGATTAGTTTAAACATTTTATAATGATTATATCTTGCTTATTCAAGACTTAACCGTTAGTAATGCTGAAATAATCATGTTGTTAGTACCGAGTTAACTCTTATACTGTAGTAACTAAAAGTTAATGTTGAGAACTATGTGATCAATATGTAAATATTAAATTTTAAATAACAACAAAAATTAAATTAAAGCTAAAAAATTCGTTTAAAATGTAATTATTTGTGTTATTTTAATTGAAATGGAGAGTTTCAAAGGTAAGTAATTATGAAAGTATTATGTATCTCAAAAAATGTTTTATGAAGGAATTACAAAATACACAAATATAGTTTTAATTGTTTATACAAATTTTAAACGTGGATGTTTCAACTATAAAATGAAACGTTGTCTTGCTTCAACTAAACATAAAAATTGTTTTTAAAGTTAAACCATTTTTTTAAAATTGTTAATAAGTTTGACACAAACGGGCGCGCAAATATTTTTGATGTAAGGACGTGAAATGAGGAAAACATCGTTTAATTGCGAGATATTTCCTTCTATTTGCCGCCTCAAGATGAAGGAGGTGAGAGGTGAAGGAACTCAAATGTACGGTTGAGAAATATTTGTAATTAATTTCAATTCAATTAAAATTGTTTATTTATATGAGAGGAAACAAAAAAGTGACGAAGAAAATAATTAAATTGGAAAGAAAATTGAACACAGAAAAAAATACTAAATATGTATAAATGGGAATGGACAAATAACAGTTATTCTGCTGAGTGCAAAAGTATGTCAATTTTTTTTAGCAGTCCTTTCATTTTGTAAAGCTACGATGAGCTATTGAAGCAGTTGACAGTTTTTCAAGATAGGTTTTGTATTTATGGTATGCAGAAGCCTGAATACATATTGGTCCGAGTGAAAAGATTTTGTTAAACTATGTTCTCTTGTTGTTCTTTTTTGATTTATAGAATAGAAATAGCATTAGTAAAGTAATATTTCTTACAAGAATTTTTTAAAAATGTTAACAAAAATAATATTAATTTACACGCAAGACTTTAATAATGACAACAATAGGATTAACAATAATGATAATTATAATTTTGATTATTAATATTTTTTAACATGTTAATTATGTTTTGAAACAACGGTAAGCTAATAATCTTACGTAATAAGTTATAATGTTTTTTAATTCTTTAATAATTATCTGAATATACTATATAAATTATGTATAACATAATTATAACATAATAATAAAACACATATAATTAATGTACAAAACAAATAATTTATAAATATATAGTATAGTAATATATAAATATACAATATATAAACTTATAAAGTTACTTCGTGAATATTAATTTAATAAATGCTACGCATTACAAGCTGTGTCTGTATATTCAAAAAGTTTATCATTTTTTTAAAACTGTTTGATACAATTCTATGTTTTTTATTTTTTTTTCAAACATTATATGGGTAGAAAAAAACACAATTGAGGCAAGTTCTATGTTATTTAAATAGAAACTCACGTTTCTTTCATGTCGAAAAATGAAAAGAATATTAATTACATTTCACTTTAAAAGGGTGGGAGCATATATTTATTATTCTTCAATTCAATTTTGTGGTGTAGCAGAAGAAGAAGCGTTCTAGTACTCCTTATCGAAGACTCTCCTTATATTATCTGAGCTTGAAAGTTGATTATTTAATAAATAATTACAATGTAACTTTTATAAACAAAGACAATAATTAAAGTTGATGAAATAAGGAAACACATTTCCAGGAAAAATGAAAGTACATTTTTTTATTCACAATTTATAATTGCTTATAAAGATAAAATATTTGTTTTATTCATAATTTAATTATTTTTAAAGATTGCATATTTATCTAACAATAATACAATTTTTTATATATCTAAATTTTCAAACAAGTTGTATGGCTAATTAAACACAGTACGTATGGTTTTGTAGAACCAAAATGTTTGCGCTAGTTTTAAAATATATTTCCAATTTAGTTTGTGCCGTCCATGTCACATACAAGCAGGGCATTTCTCATTACTAATTTTGACGTAGCTTAGTTCATGTAGAAACATCTAAAGCAGACAGACCATGGATTAAAATAAACAGTGCCATGGAAACAAAGCTTATTTAAATTTGCCTTTTGATCAGCATCTACTTCCCCAGATGTATACACAGTTACTAAGCACTGTGCCGTAGTTATTATTATTATTAAACATCGCTCTATGATCAAGGTTTAAAATTTAGTCACTATTGTTATAACTCAATATATTTGTTTACAGTGCATCCATAACCAGGCTTATTGGACTTAAGATACCCATACTACAGTGGCTGACGATTGACATTATCTAATTTTACATCCTCTCCTCGTGTTTTTGATGACATTTGCATTTCTTTATGAATATCACAGGCTAAACTATTTTATGAGTAATCTACGATTAGAAAGGCTAGACTGATTTATGACTAATCTATGACTAGACAGGCTACATGATTTATGACTAATCTATGACTAGACAGGCTATATTATTTATGATTAATCTATGATTAGACAGGCTATACTAATATATTGTAGAATTAAAAACGAACATGACCACCAACATAAATGGAATCTGCAAATCTACAATCAAAAAATATGAAATTATAAAAGCCCAAACATGAAACATAATTGAGCGAATTAAATCATGAGTAGGCTCCATAGAATTATACTTTTATATGGTAGGTTCGCAGTTTATCAAATATAATAAACGAATTTTATTTACTAATGATTAATCCAGATATTGATAAAAATAAATAATCTCAAATATTTTGCTTTGATAAAGAAAAACTAAAAAAACTGATATACAAAACATAATTCCATATTTTCACCTTGAAATACAATTGGCAAGGGATTACAGAATGTCTCAGCTCTATTATGAGGCATGTGGATAAAGGCCTCAAATTTGAGGCTATTGTTTGTATAAGATACGTTTATGTAAGATTGTACAAATGAAGCAATTTTGTGTCATTAGTTCTGTTTGTTCTCTCCATTACATGTAAAATAATACTATAATTTTTGGATTGGTTGTGTAATTTTTTGCTTCTTCAACAGGAGCAGAAATAAAACCAGGAAGTGAATTACCAATATTACTTTTTTAACAAATCAATAATCAATTCTCGACTACGTTTTGATTTTTAATTTCTTGTAAATTGTAATGAGATTTTCACGGACGATCATCGTTTTTCAGCTTACAAAAATAGTGTCATGACGTCATTTGTGCATACCTAAATAAAACCTTGGCAATGATAATTTCTGGATATTAACCTTCTAGGGCGTAAAAGTCCCATTAAATAAGGGTTTTTCTTCACACTAACTTTTACGTGTTTCAGCCCTTATGGAAACAGTGAGTCAGGCATTAAAAGTTTAAATACGTACCATTATTTACCATTATAACTATTAGTCTGTACGTTTTGTTTAATTTAACAAATCATTTCTTCAAACAAGTATCATTATAAGCAACTCTTATTAATTCATCTCAAAATTAATATTCTATGCGTAGAAAAGAAACACAATTTTCTGAGATTTGTTTGTACTGCAGCTTCAAGCAGTTAGTATGCATTAGCTCCATTGCTAATCTATAGGCTGTATAGAGAGCGGTGCTCCCCCTCCTGCCATATACCTTAGACATATCCAAACCTTTCATAGACCGTCTAAACCTTAGAAAATTTTTTGTTACTCATTCGAAATCAGGTTGCAAGCCCCCATTACAGGGCAATTTTTGAGTAGCAGTTTTCTGTTATAAAACTACATATAGTTCACTTATTTATTGTGCGATTTTTTGTTTATAAACTTTTTTATTCGTGAAAACGCATTGTATATAAATTTTACGGAGTACTAATTTTGCAGTGAAATGTCTACTTTTTGAGTTATTTAGGCTTTTATTTGAAATTCTTTCAAATGTTTCAACATATGCAATTTTTCGTTTCCTGTAAAAAAATATGAGACGTTCAAATTGGTATGGGAAACATGCAATGCAGTCATTGCGCTATAATATGAGATATATCATGATAGATTAAAAAAATAACAAAGTTATAGAATTTTGAAAATCGAGGGCGCTCGCGTCAAAGGGTTGTTATAGTGTGTCTGCGCCCGAATAAGTTTGTTATATTTGTATAAGGATATATTTAGTTATCCACTTTTCTTTTTCTTATACTTCTGAAATGAAAATTAGAATAATAAAGTTAGTACTACAATTACAATAGTAATAATAATAATAATAATAGTAATACAAATATTATTATTATTATTATTGGTATTAGTGCTATTCTGTGTATACGAATTTATATATAAGATAAACAACAATGAAATGATGTTAATGTAATGTAAAACTAGATTAAATTGTTTTATGTATTATGGCTCTATATCTTAGAATTTTTTCAGCTTTCAATCATAGTTTTTAAACAATAATTAGAATAAAAGCAACATCAACAATAACATAATTTTATAATTAATATTCTTATTATTGCTATAAGTATTATCAGTATCATTATAATAATCAATAATACCAATATTACCAATATCATTGTTATTAATGTTTTGATTATTGTTAATACTATTACTACTATTGTTATTATTACACTTTTCAAAGTTTATCTCATTTAAATCTTCAAACCAAGATAACTTATTATTCTAATGTAGATAACAGTAAGTAAGTTTAATTTCTAACATAAAAGATGTGCTATATCTAAATAACGGTTTGATTTAAAGGTTTCTACATTGCATTGATTTTTTCAAATATACATAACTGTTACAAAAACGACCCTTATCAAATGAGACTCTCACACTTCAAAAACATGTATCAATTCAACAGTACAGAACCAACGAAAATACATGCTAAGCAATAAACTTAATAGATGAAACCTCATAAACGAGTGCATCCAGAAATCAAATTTCAAATAAAGACCGATGATGGTGTATCAGCTTTGACAGAAGAGTGAGTTATGTAGGTTATCTACCTACATTTCATATACTAATAACTATGTTTAGTATTAATTTAATTATAATCTTACCATGAGTTTGTTTGCTTATGACACTAATATCTTCATACAGCTTGCCATACTGTACCATTAATAATTATATAACTTAAAACTGAGACTATCAAACTTTTATCACTAAGTTTTTTTTCAATTTGTGATTATTAGTAACGCAATCATGATAATATGGTTTAATAATAAAGATTATTAGTTTAGTATATTAATATTTATATACAGGCTATATTTACATAGAGAGAGCAACATGATGTCAATACCAACGCTGTCAATACTGAAGTTTTTTTTGTGACATAAATTTCTCATAGTATTTCTCATGTATTTTTCATACATAGAGACAACACGTATGTCACTTAATTCGATACATACTAAATGTGATTTTTTAAATGATTTAACATTTATATATCAAACATCTTATGTGTTTGATAATTGTTTGAAAGCATAAGACCATCATAATTTCTCTTATGCATTGCTGTGTTTTGCCAACACACATACATGAGTTTCGTATATGCTGGTACGATTTCGGTTGACTTATACCATCATTACACTATTACTAACTCATGTTTCATCATATAAATATTTTTAAAGTGTTGTAAAGTTGTGTTTCGAAATTTTAAATAATTATGGTTGCTCAATAAGTCCTTGACTGCTTCTTTTAATCAGTATGCCATAATTATTTTTTAGTGAAATTCCTCGGGGCCATCTCTAATCTATAGTTTGTTTGGTTGTAATTGGTTTTGATATAATCTTATGGAGTGCTTATACAATTGTATATTTTCGCAAATTCTCCAGAAACCTATGTAAAACTACTCTTGAATGAACATTTTTATCATTTTTCTATTGAACATTTTCTTCTTGTCTCTTTCAGGTAGTTTCATATATTGTTAACTAGCATGTTATAGCACATGTGATAACTGATGCATGACCAATTAAACCATTAGTTTAATTTGTTTCTTCAGAAACCAATGTCAAATTTATACATATAGATTTGAGACTTATTTCAAATCTATACACATGGACTTGTCAACGCTTTGAATAAAACTAGCAAGTTCTCATATTTATTGTTTTATTCCATGGAATAAAACGCTTCTTTCATAATTGTTTTGGTAAATTGCTCTCTGGTACGTAAAAAATCTTTGATAAACGACAAATGTATTTAGTCTATTTCGAAATTTACATATTCCTACCAAATAGTATAATAAAAGTTGTCAGACGCTGCTAAATGCATTTGGGTTCTGTTGTAACAATGACATACTATATGTAATTTGTATTATAGTTCATCCAGATGGAGTTTCCCCGTTCAAGGCAAAATATCAGATCAAAAAAGAGCGAAAATGATTATTTAAATTATTTTTGAGAAATTTGCTTTTGTGGTTCCCTTACCTTGCTGTTATACTGCAGTAAACACTCCGTATGGCGGAATTATTGGTCTATGATTAGTGTGAATAATTGGCTTGTGAAGTATGCATGAAAAACATATGTATAATTGTTGGCCATAGGAAGTTGTCATTTTCGAATCTAAATATCTCCCTGGCGAATAACATGCTTGCTTAAATACTATTTTCTCATTAGAAAGAATAAAAAAGCGAGCTTCCAAAATAATTATGAGAAGTTCTTAGTCACGTTTTGATATTCAATAAGAAATTTCCTAGCAATACTTTAGTATCAATGTGTTTGTTTTATAAAGTCCATTGTTGTATGAAAGTGAAACATGAACAGTAATGAAAACACAAGAGAAGAAGATTTATGTGGCAGAGATAAAAATGCTGAAATGGATATGTGGTGTGGCAGGACAGAATATAATAAGGAATGAATACATGAGGGGCATAGTGAAATTTACAGAGGTAAGTAAGAAGATGCAAGATAGGAGATTGAACTGGTATGATCATGTAATGAGAAGGGATGAAGAATATGTAGCCAGAAAATGGAAACGGACATGGAAGTGGAGGGTCATAAAAAATAGGGATGCCTAAGCTTATATGGAAAGATAATTTAAGATAATATCTGCTAGAAAAGAGCTACGAGAGAATTGTGTGAGAGACATGGCAAGGTGGAAGAGACTAGTGAGAAACAGTGACCCCATGTAAACATAGGACTCCACTGAAGAAGAAGAGTTGTTGTATTTTATAAATTTATCTTTTGTGTAATACAAATATGCCTCCTTAACATCACTAACACTTTGATCAACATGAACTTTTTATGTTTGCTTTAATTTTGCTTATAACTGTTAATCATTCATAAGAGAGTATATGATAACCACTGTTTTCATGATAAGTATTTTATTTTTTTTGGTAAGTATTTCTCATGTTTCTACTGCAACGAATTTTGTATCATTCACATAAGAACAATTTCTTAAGAAACTAATGTGTTGTAATGATTAAAGCGGAATGAATTATTCCGCTAAGAAATAAAGTAATTTGTATAAAATACTATCTAATTTGTTTGTGGATGTCTTTTAAAAAACAAAAACAAAATTAAATTTTAAATTGAATGTTTAACAATTCATCAAAACGGAACGTTATTTTAGATAGACGTGAGAAACGTACAGTTTCACCAAGGTATTCTTGTCCGCTGAGTGATTCTAGTACTTTTAAAAGTTACCAAATATATGAATTATAG
>JARUHE010334934.1:0-10717 GCA_031471125.1 Archaeomysis grebnitzkii | reverse complement strand
GGTCGGATCCCATGCCTTAAATTTTTGAAAGAACAGAAACCACCATTTTGGATCCAATCCCGGATTCGATCCGGCTCACAACGAATGGGTCTATCAAAACCACGGTCTACATTGAATGGATGAAAAATATTTGCCTCCAAAAGATAGTTTTTAAAAAGCCATTTATGTTTCCTCTTGGAGACCTCACTAATTTAGAACGAATATACCTATTGTAATACCATAACTTGTTAGAAGTATGGGGTGATCGGATTGTCAATGAAGACCATCATTGTATTTCCCATCATGTACGAGAGATTTTTCAAATACCTTAATCTGTCAGTATTTAATGTACACAAACTGCATACAAACTCCCAACCTTAACTTTTTAAACCTTTTCAGTTTTAGTTTCTCCAAAACATTGATTTGTTCAAAATCTATTAAAAAATATTAACTAAAACATGTACTGCATACATCTTTTGTTTATTCAAATTGGTGGTTTTGTTAATAAAGAAACATTTAATAAATCTTTTATTATGATTGTAATATGAAATAGGTAAACTATTAAAATCAAACAATTTCAAATTATTTTTGCGTGAAGCTTTAGAAATAATATATTTGTTTTACATTCTAGTAAATGTTGCTACATAAATATTCTACATTTTGCATTGCAAGTAAACTTGAATTAAAATTAATTTGGTCATTTAAAAATTTTAAATATATTCATAACCAAAAAACTATGAATGTTCAACAAATTTAATATAAAATAAACTTAAAATATTAAATAGAAAAACTTAAACAGGTTAAAGTCTAAAGAGTTCAAACAAACAGTTCTTAGATTATGTAACATCTTTATAACACCAAATGTATTGATTTTTTAATGGAATTTTTTATTGATTTTGGGTGTAATCTTTACAAAAACATGACTAGATTAGAAAATAACTACTTATACACAATTTTTTAAAGATATATAAAGAACAGATTAAAATAAATATTACAAGTTTCTGGTCAGTTAGATTAATTATCTGCACCAGTTGAAAAGAAATTTCATAATTATGTAAAATGTAAATATTTTTCAATGCAAGTTCAAAGCCATCTTTCTTCACAAGTAAAGGGTCTGCATTTTGCCAGGATGCATAACATAATAATACCAATAATTGTGCATGCAATGCATAATATAACCATAATCATGCATGGAATCAATAATGTAAAAAGAATAATTATGCACTTGATAAATGATGAATGACCGGCCTTGTTTGTAAAAATTTACTTATCTTCCTATGGATTGTTATGGGTATTCTTCATTTATCACAAGGCAAGTCCGTTTTTGTAGATGATAAACATAGAAAAAAATACATTTTAGAGTTTTCTTTCAAGTAATTTAAGAAATATATTCTTTCATTAAACAACAAAAATAAATTATGTTTGGCATATGCAATATATTTAATCTTTTTTAAAACATTGCAGTAATGTACTAAAATATGAACAAAATCTACATTTCAGAATTGCTTTTATTTTTCAGTACACACATACACACTAATTATTATAATCTCTATAAGTCAATTTAACTTTTCTAAAAGGTTACCTTGCTTCACATTTGATAAAATTTCTAAATTTAAAATCATTAAAAAATTCTAGAACCTAAAACCACTAAATCAAATGTTAATATGTGATGTTGTTTTGGTTAATTACAATCACTTGTTCTTTTAATTAATACGTGCAACTTTCAATGAAAGTTGGTCATTTTGTTCGCGAATGTTCACTGTTACTCTAAATATTATACATTCTGAGCTAAACACCTGTTTTTAGCTTATAAAAATAGCTTTTTAAAAAATTTGAAAAACTTGTGAACTATTTCAATTTTTCCAAGAAAATACAAGTTAAGGAATTGGCTTACATGTAGGTCAACCCTAGCTATTCTGAAAATTAGGATTTATGTCTGGCTTAAATAATCTTTTTAATTTCTATGACGAATCAAAATTTCTCCTCAGTCCAAACCATGGCTTAATAACAACTTGTTATTAAACCATGGTCCAAACAGACCTAATGCAAGGATAGATGAATATTGCATGGACACAAAAAAAATATCAAATTTTGTCCAAGTTTGATGATGCACAATTTCTCAACCTTTTGTTTTTGCTTTCTCTTTTGCGTCATCAAATCTTGTTAAATGTCAAGATCACTTTAGGTAAATTTCTTGAGGTTTATTGATCGCTCTTGACTCAAACTTGAGTTCACTTGCTTATGATTTTTTTGCAAACAAAACTAACACACTCATAATTTTAATGTCTATTCTACAAGTCATTTTATTGTCAGATTTCGATACCTACTCATATGATTAGAAGACTACATCAAGTATCCTCACGCAATCAACAAATCTTTCATTTAATAACCAACCGATCTGCATATTTGTGTAACTTAAATTTTATTTCTTTCAACATTCATTCTTAAATCAATTTTTTTCTAAAAACGTTTGTGAGTTTATACATTCTATAAATTTCTAAGTTATATATATATATATGAGCTTTTCACAACATCAACGATATTCTACCCTAGTTTTAGTCTTATCTTAAACCTCAATTAAAACATATCCATATACAAAAATGATTGTAAACCTCAAATAAAATATATTCACATACAAAAATGACTTTGATATGTTTGGAATTATATCATTGCTAACAATTTATATTTTTAAGTTAAACCAATTGTTATTCAATAAAAAATTTGCGTATTTACGATAAATTCATATATTTTGGTTAATATTATTATTATAAAAATTTCTTAAACAATTAAATATATTTTTAGAATTTTATTTACAAATATAAAAAGAAATGTAATTATTTTGCGACATTACAATTAACTAACAAAGCAAAAAACCTTTACCTATGACCAAATTGATCCCAAGTTAGCACATTGAAACAATTACAAACTTCCGATGAAAATGTTTTGATCTTAAATTCATTTGTTTTAAATATTTTGACTTTAACTAATAATGGTTCCTGCCTTTTTATTCAAATCATAAGATTTTAAAATACATACATTTTGTGTTGAATTAATTACTATATTTGATAGAATATTAAATTTATGACTAAAACTTAAACAATAAATTTTTGTAAGCAATACATTTAATGATGCATAATTCTAAATATAAAATACACATTTATTTCAAATCTAAATTTCCATAATTATATAAGCGATTGGAAAACAATAATGTCAAATTTCTCTTCACCTGAGGGCAATGATGTTGATTATAATTATCAAGTTAAAAGTTTTTATTCAATTTAGTATAATTTATTTTGTTAGAGATGTTCTGCTAAAATGTTGTAATAATTTTTTTCTAGTTTGATATTTATGTTAATACCATGAAGCACAATCATGATTCTTTTTTTTTTGGTTAATTTCTTCCATTTGTAAACTTTTTATTTACTTCACTTTACCATTCATTAAATACAAATATTTATAACATTTAGTGAGCTAAAATAACATATAAACAATTTGTAAATATAAAGAATAATTTTAATCTGACATCAAGATAAGAGATTCTTTTTAATCTTTTTTATATAAATACTTTATTTTTAAAAATTTTCCAAAGGGAAAAATGAATTCTTCTACTATTAACATGTGTAACAGTATCTAAAATGAGTAACATGTTTTTATTATTCATATTTTGTGAAGGTATTACTCATATAAGAAGAATGACAATCATTTGAATGGTCGAAATATAAGAAGTTTTACAAATATAGAATGTTTAAATTGTTACAATAATTGATCTAGACATTTTTGTAACTAAAGGTCCGAGTTCGCCTCGCATCAGAAAATGTCTGGCACGTCCAAATAATTGCGGTCCCAATACCCTCCACAGTACAACCAGTCTTCCTGTTTCGTGAAAGGATTCGTCCCTTGGTTGAACCACCTGCAAATAATTCATTTTAAACAATTTTTATTCAAAGAATTTCTTTAATTGTCATTATTTTTAAAAGATTTCAATGAATATATTTGATTCATAGATTATAAAGTCTATCCATCGATGGGAAAATGATCAAATATCAAACAAAAGGAAAAATTTGGGACACTACATTCACACCATGGGAAAAAAGATACAGGCGACAGAGTACAAGCCATAGCTGCTCTGACTAAACTGTAAGAGTTAAGGAAAATGACAACGAAATGCAAAGGAGAACTGTACAAACTAGTCCTCCCAATATTAGAATACCTCCCAGTTCCAATGAACACAGAATCCAAAACAGTGACGATGAAAGCTCAGGTATTGCAAAACAGAGAACTGAGTTTGTACATGATGACCAAATGATGAATGGCACAAGGGCAAGATACACGAACCAGACATTACATAAAAGAATTAAAAGCCAGTACTAAATATGACACTACACAAAAGAGCAACAAAATATGGGAATAATTCCACCCAGAAGTTAACCTTATCGTAAGGATACTCAAACAAAATTCAACAAGGGAACATGCTTGTTTCCAGCCTGAAGGCCATTCAAACCGAACCAGTACATATTTACAAAAGCTAATGTAGAAGGTATAAAAAAAAGAAGAATGAAGAATGAAGAAAGAAGTATAGCAATTAACAAAAGACAAGAGTGATTTATTTATAAAGCGGCAAGCAAAAAAAGAAAAACCAAGAACACATAAGAAAGAATCCAGCGGTGAACGAAGTCCTAAGGCACACACAGAAGATGAGGAGGCAATGTGAGCAAATTCTAGTGTAATTATGTACATGTGGTAGGCATAGAGTAAAAGAATAATGAAAAGATCCTAGGGGTTATCCCCAAAATGAACGCTTTAAGACCCACTTTTAACACTTATTTTTTCCACCCATTTTTCTAACCAAACTATTTTTCTTTTTAGTAATAGTAGTACCCTACTACCAACGAAGGAACAAACGCTACTCTATACTGTAGCTCATTTCACTCCCAAGATAATTTTAAGATCAACATTAGAAATGAAGACGAAATATGAATAGGAAGAAACAATGGGCAGTGAGTTCTAAATTGTAATATAACTGTTATAATTATAAAATATGGCAATATTTAACCTTTTTAAAGCAATAACACCAGCTATAAATATGGTGAATACTAAAATCTGGCGTATTGCATCATGTTTTATCATAATTATTCTAAAAAATATATTTTTAATCCATTTTATTATAGGTAAGAACAAATAATTTATATGGTGAAAACTGACCTGCTTTTCCATTCATCTTTACCCTTTTTTCTCAGTTTTCTTGCCAACCTCTGTTTTTCCTCTAATCTTGTCTTCTCTATTGCTGCCTGGTCAATGTCTCCTTCTTCCAACAACCTTATGTCTGGTCGTAACCTGTTGAAAAGAATATTTTAGGACCATTATAATGAGTATGAAATGTATTTATAATTGGAGGATGTGGTTATACCATTGCAAGAATTATATATTTATAATATAATTCGATTATTTGATATCTACTGTAGTTCTCATAAGCTTAATTTACACAAAAAACATAAGAAACATTAAATGAACCTTCATTTCACTTTAATGTTTTTCCTTAACTTCAAAATTTTATTTAAGTAAAAAAAGTGATAGAAACTAAAAAATATTATTTGACCACTCACCTACTGTCAGTTAAAGCAATGTTTTGCCTGTCATTGTCCTTCTCCAATTCATTCAATGACATTGCGAATAAAGTGAAATGATAGAACTGCAAATATAGAAATTTGGTCAACAAAAATTCTTTTTCAACCCTAAAAACTCTTTGTATCCTTGCAGATTGAATTGTCTCAAAAACTCTTTTTGTAAAATGTTCAAAAAAATGTTGTGAAAAAAAGAAATTTTTCCTCACCTGAGGAGACTCTTCAGGGCGTGGATCGGCCTCCCACAGTGTCTCGGAGTTGGGAATGTCGATGGAGTAGGACGAGTCGGTCCTCGGGTAATGACCTTCGTCCTCATCACCCGGCCCGTCTGAATCCGAAGGCTAAAAAAGGAAGGGTGGTTAGTGAGGTAGGTGAAAGCTAGAAGAAGAAGGGGTGGTTAGTGAGGAAGATGAAGGCTAGAAAAGGATGGTATGTTTAGTGGAGAAGGCGAAGGCTAGACAAAGAAGGAGTGGTTAGTGAGGAAGATGAAGGTTAAAAAAGAAGGAGTGGTTAGTGAGGAAGGTGAAGGCTAGAAAAGGAAGGATTGGCCAGTGAAGAAGGTGAAGGCTAGAAAAAGAAGGAGTGGTTAGTGAGGTAAGTGAAAGCTAGAAAAAGAAGGAGTGGTTAGTGAGGAAGGTGAAGGCTAGAAAAGGAAGGAGTGGTTAGTGAGGAAGGTGAAGGCTAGAAAAGGAAGGAGTGGTTAGTGAGGTATGTGAAGGCTAGAAAAGGAAGGAGTGGTTAGTGAGGTATGTGAAGGCTAGAAAAGGAAGGAGTGGTTAGTGAGGTAGGTGAAGGCTAGAAAAGGAAGGAGTGGTTAGTGAGGTAGGTGAAGGCTAGAACAGGAAGGAGTGGTTAGTGAGGTAGGTGAAGGCTAGAAAAAGAAGGAGTGGTTGGTGAGGAAGGTGAAAGCTAGAAAAGGAACGGATGTTTAGTGAAGAAGGCGAAGGCTAGAAAAAGAAGGAGTGGTTAGTGAGGAAGATGAAGGCTAAAAAAGAAAGGGTGGTTAGTGAGGAAGATGAAGGCTAAAAAAGGAAGGAGTGGTTAGTGAGGTAGGTGAAGGTTAGAATAAGAAGGGGTGGTTAGTGGAGAAGGCAAAAGCTAAGAAATGTAGGGTTGGTTAGTGGGGAAGGCAAAGGCTAGAAAATAAAGGGGCGTTTAGTGGGGAAGGTAAAGGCTATACAAGGAAGAGGTGGTTAGTGTGAAGGCAAAGGTTAGAAAATGAAGGGGCAGTTAGTGAGGAAGGCGAAGGCTATAAAATGAAGGGATGGTTAGTGGGGAAGACAAAGGCTAGAAAATGAAGGGGCGGTTAGTGGGAAAAGCAAAGGCTAGAAAATGAAGGGGCGGTTAGTGAAGAAGACGAAGGCTATAAAATGAAGGGATGGTTAGTGGGGAAGGCAAAGGCTAGAAAATGAAGGGGCGGTTAGTGGGGAAGGCAAAGGCTAGAAAAGGAAGGGTTGGTTAGTGGGGAAGGCGAAGGCTCGAGACTGATATTAACCTTTGAGGCCTGAGCCAACGCTCCCATAAGAACTTATTAGATAAAACAGGATTATAAGGATTACAATATGTTGATGTTATGTTGCAAATGATCCTTATTTACTAGGAATGGGAATTCCTATCAGGTGTCAAAGGGTTAACCGAAGAACAATCAAAATGATTAGAGTTCATAAACATAAAATAGAAGATTTCAAGCAATAGTGATAATGCAGAAAAAATAATTATCAAAATGATAACATAATATAACACTAAGAATGAAAACTAGAAGAAAAATGTTGTAAATAATTTATAACAGATAGCATAAATCTTAACCTAGAAAACACTAAACATTAACATTCGATAACCATATGTAGAACAACTTCAAAAATTAATTAACTGTTCCTACAATTTAATAAATTTTTCAATACATTGAGTTATCATTCAAATAAAAATGAGAAGATAACCAATATTCTGTTACTTACAATCTCACAATTATCGAAGACCTGAAATAGCATTTCCCTTTAATAAATAAAATAAAAATTGTATTACCAAAATATTAGAAGTTATTGTTTATTAAAAAATCTATAATTTGTATATCAAATAATATGTTACAATAAAGAAAGTTAACATTAATAAAGAATGTTGAGCAAAGATATATTTCACGACCAACTTTTGCAGAACATTTGAAACAGAATGTATTTTGTAGATTTATATCAAAACAAACAACACATTTCAATTGTTTTATTATTTCTGAAATTCAAACCAATTTTTCAAAACTCTGTAATACGGAGAAATATAGATCCTAATGAGTTCATTGAAATTCAAACTCTTTTTTTTGGGCCGAAACCAAGGGAAAAAAAACGCCGGATAAATACCAAGTCAGTCAATAAGCAAGACTAAGTGGTAGATTATGTGGAAGTTGAACCATTCACTCAAAAACCTGAGTTCTGGAACAGACAAAAGTTTCACTCTGGAAGAGAGGAACTGATAATTATGAATGGATAAATAATTGAAGCAGTAAAATATTCTTCTTATAGAAGCACAATTAAGCTATAAAAGTAATTGACATAGTGATAGGTAAGAGAAGAGAGATAATGGCTAGATAAAATCCATATAGAATTTCAGTTAATTCCATTGAAAAAATTAAAAATGTTTCGGAATGAAGTAGAAATAATTAATTGTGCATGGATATTTTTAGCTATTTTCCACTTTGGGGCACAAACTGTTCTGTTTACCTCTCTGGAAATATATGTGCTAGCTCCAATTGTGCATAAAGTTTTCCATTATAGAACCTGACAAAAACATTGAACTTAATAACAAATATTTCTGTATTACCTCAGGATCTTGACTCATTTTGAATGGTGAAGTTATTGAATTGAATCTCGCGAAGACCTTTTTGGAAGTGGAACTGCTAGCAGATGTACAGTCCTCGGCACTCTTTTTCCTGATTTCATCTGACCTATTGAAGACTTTTTTCTAATCATAAAGTATTTAATAATTTTGTATTCACGTCAGTTTTAATTCAATTTTGAAGTGGAATTAATATTTGTTCTTGTAAAAACGAAGATGCAAGGAATATGATCAATATGTGAATGTTTTATAGATTTTGAATGAAACTATTATCAAAACCTACTTGAATTTGTGAGCATTGGCTTTCAAATATTCTTCATAAGAAGTTTGATCTGTGGCTCGTAGAAAGTCTGTCCATTTTCCATATAAGAATCTGACTTTCTTCTTACTAAAAATCAAAACAAAATGTATTTTATTGTTTGATCACAAACATGAGAATGCAAATCAAACACAATTTAAAATTAATTAACAAGGACAGAAAAATTAAGTTGTACTTTTTATCCATGATGAAACCTTCCACGCGATGGAGTTCCTTTGAAAACCATCCTCCCGTTTTGAACGTGATCACCGCTTTTTCGCCTGAAAAAAAATCTAATCAATTTGGTGCCTGTGTTAAAACTTAAATTATGTTGACAAAACATTTTCACACACACATTATTATGAAGTTAGATTTTGAAAAGTTATTACAAATGGAAAGTGAACAGAATATAAGAATAATGTTATAAAAATATATAAGTTTATATATTTTCATAATTTTTTTGTCATTTGAAATAAATAATTAAATATTTGAAACTTAACAAATATGTGATCGATTTTGCATATAAAGGAACTGTTATATAACAAAAAAATGCATGCATCATGCAATTTATTTTTAATAATTATTTAATAAACTATTTTAATTGAAATGATGAAAATTTACTACATTCAAATATATAGTTTAATAATAATATATATTACCCAACTTTAGAGGATACAATGCATTTCAAAGCTGCAATATGTAATAGGATTTAATAAAAAAAATCATGTAAAATAAGTTTAGTTAACACAAAGCATTGCTAAGCAAGTCCATTAATTTATATTTTGTAAAATGAATATTCATTTACTATTTGGTTATTAGAAATCATAAATAAAAAAGGAGAAATCTTGTTAGATTTATTTATTGTTTGCAAAATAAATGAAAATTTAAATCACCAGTTGCGTGGTTGATGATCTCCATCGTTCCGTACTGCTCGATCCACAGTTTGCCAACGATGATGTTGTGGACGCAGCAATTCACGTTGCTCCATGTGTACGCCTCGCCATGACTGCAAACAATTTCATACAATGCCTAGTGGTGCTATTTTATGTTATTATTATTATTAAATTTATGTCAAAAGTCATTCAGTTGAACCATTACATGTGCAATGTTGCGTTCTCAATATTCCTACATGTGAGGGACACAGGATTAAACGAGTAATTTTTCTCAAATTCTGTAACTGTGAAACTATATTATTCTCATTCATTTCATTTGGTGAACTTTGCCACACAACAAAGCATTAGTGGTTCACCATATGGTTTTCTAACTTGATTTTAACTTTGAAACTCCTTCAAAATGACATTCTGGCCTCCTTTTTGTATAAATGTTCTAACTTAAAGATAACTCATCCACTGCTTTGTCAACTATTTCATCAACAAAATTTTAACTCAATAAAAAATGTATTTTGAAACTACTAAAAATATTAAATACTCTAACATAAGTTAAGCTTTCTGTGAACAAATTATTACATAATGCTAAAACAATATAATAGCACAAAACAATTGTAGACTATTTATTAGACATGAGTGAACAAATACAAATTTTCTTTTATATAAACATATTGAATCTAACTTTAATAAATACAAACTATTTTTAAAGTTAATGTCTCAATGAGAATTTAGGTTTACAAAAGTACAGAAAAAATCATAAATAAAGAGAGAGGGAATGAATGAATATATAAACAAAAAACGGGCCTATACCCGGCGCTGCACCCGGAGGCTATTCAGCACTAAAAAAAGAAGGAGGGAGCGGATGAATGAATACATAAAAAAACGGGCCTATACCCGGCGCTGCACCCGGAGGGTATTCAGCACTAAAGAGAGAGGGAGGGAGCGGATGAATGAATACATAAAACTAGTAATCCACGAACCGGACGGTTCAAATGTCTCACGATGATTCATTCAGTAACTTTAAAAAAAATGATCTAAAAATATCAAATCAAAAATGGTGTTACAAAGTGAGAAAACATAATTTTAGAAAAAAATCACCTTAGATACTT
>JARUHE010334923.1:0-10717 GCA_031471125.1 Archaeomysis grebnitzkii | reverse complement strand
TGTCTGTGTCATTTCTGCAAACATCTTGATTTTTCACATACAGAACTTGATCCTTTGCACAGTATCAAATACCTTTGAAAATCTAGGTTTATCTGTGTATATGGCATCGCTGATTGCAATTCTACCTTAAAGACTGAAATTTTATTTTGAATTTTGATTACCTCAGACTTTTATAAATTTGAATGAAATTGAAGAATTTTGACATTTGAGCTGTGGACAAAAACAAAATTTACAATATTCTGTACCATAAGTATCGTGTTCCTCAACACGTTGATTCTTACTAGCATAATGAAAGTGCAAGAAAATATTGATCAGCCTTTCATTTTATTTGACTGGCTGGTGGTCCTTTGGAGTTTAGTGGTGGTGTCGTCTCCATCAAAGGTGATATGTTTGTCGGTCAAACCGTCACAGACCTGTGTATGGAATAGGACTGGATATGGGTAGATGACTAGGGAAACCTAATGATTAACCCATGCTTATGCTATTAAGCCATGGATTAACCCATTCAGTTGTAAATGCATCTGCGGCACGGTCAGTGTGATAAAAATTGTATTAGACGCTTAAAGTTGTGAGCCATGCTTTCATTCAAAGCTTAGTAATTTATTTATAGATGTTTTCTTTCAAAATAACTTTACAATTAAGTGAAATATATATATATTTTTTTAATGAAAACTTGAAACGATCTAAAACTAATGTCAACTTTAAAAAATAACAATATGTTTTGGCATTCTGCCGAAAAAACGACCGTCTGATAAAATGTATAGCACACAGACCGCGCCTTGAATACATAAAACGAGCTCGATACGCAGCTCTGACTCGACGAATCCGCAGCTGCATCAGACGGTAACCAGTCAGTCGAAATTGTCCAATTAAATTTACGATATGTATGGCATGAACAACCTTGAAGGTGAGTTGTTTTATTTTCTTCTTAAGTGGGAGTTTTTCTCATACATACATACATACATATATATATTAAGACATATCGGGGTATTAAGACAAGTGAAAACAAGATTGAACCTTTTATTAAGTTTCAAATGATTAAGTTACTTCTACCAGTTTCAAATCAATTAGTTTACAAATGTATTACAAATGAACATAACATATTAAACAAAATGCAAAATCAGCAAATGAATTCATTCAATAAATTGTAATTGCTTTAGAATTATTTTGTAGAGATATAATTTTTTCTTGAGTAGGCTAGTAAGACATAATGACCAGCAATCTTGAATGAAGCGATTAAACATTTGCTAAAATCTCCATGAATAAACTTTTAAGGAAAAAAATACTTTAGATAATGTTAACTGAAAAATCATAATGTACAACTTTTGTTTAATTGGAAACTTTTTTAAAAACTTTAGTTGTCTGAGACAACTGGGCCTCAAAAGAAAAAGTTGTAAGAGCAGCTGAATTTAATGCCCGATTGCCTGGTTCTTTCTTTAGTTTCTTTGCCTTACAAAAACATTTCGCTGATCTTGGAGAGCAACGGGAATTTTCCTTGGTTGCCATACCCATGGAAGTCATCTGTGTCAATAGACCAAATCATTCCTCCTCCAAGTCCAAGATTTTTGGCCCACCTACACTGAAAGCAAAATAAAGTTTAATTCTTGGCAACTCTAACTTGTGAAATCGACCAAATTCTATTGAGCTGGATCTTTTTTTCTTGATATGAGATCAACTTTCCCAGTGTTTAGATAATTTCTTTTGGATCCAAATACAAGAAGGGGTAATCCCAGATCAAGAAAAACCGATCCTGATCGACAAAATTAAGCTCGAGATCATGCATCTAGTTTGTTTTCATTGTTTGAATTAAAAAAAAAGTTCAAGTCGGGACAACTTGTTCGTTTAATGGTACGCCTGATACAAAGCTGAGATTGATCGTTATTCTACTGAAAGCTGCAGGTTTATTTTAATTAAACCGTTTTGACACGCCTATAGGTATTCACATATTTGTTTGTTTAGATTAAAATAAAGAAATTACTAAATTACTAAAAAGTTTTTTAAAATAACTTGTTCAAATTTTGCTTATTTCGTAGTTATAAATACAGGGTGCCCAAAAGTCACTGACACTTTTAAATCCTTAAGAGCTCCTAGAATTCGTAAATGATACGCACCAAATTTTAGGGGGCATTATCAATTTGTCGAAATATCATTTCATCGAAATTACAATCAGAATTTTTTTTTTCGACAAAATGACATTTCGATAAAATGATATTTCGATAAAATGACTTTCGGAGGAAACAATTCGATGAAATGATATTTCGGTGGAATGAATTTCGACAAAGTGATATGGACCCATTCAATTCGCTAAAATGACATTTCGGAGGAATCAATTCCATAAAATGATATTTCTGAGGAAACAAGTCAACAAATTGATATTTCGAAGAAAGCAATTCGGCAGATTGATATTTCTATTTATGCAATATTCAAGATTTATAATGTACATTACAAAAACTAGAAGGCCGTTCTTTTACAAGTTTAACGCTTCGGATCGGATCCGAGAGTACGGTACAAATGGAATTTCCAATATTTCTAAAAGAACATAACCGCCCCGACAACTTAAAAAAAACAAACAATGAAGCAAATCTATTGATCGAAAATATGCAGATGGTATGAAAAAAACAAATGACAATCTAAAATAAATATGTTCTATTCCATACAACTAACATTATAATTATCTATTGACGTGATTGGTTGTCATCATAATACTTGTTGCTAATTGGCGGATCAAAAACCCAAAGCTCGGGGTTGGATCCCATCTCTTAAATTTATAAAAGAATCAGAAACCGCCATTTAGGATCCAATCCAGGATCGGATCCCGTTGTAAAAAAACAGCCCTTTGCTTTCTCAGAAATGTCAATTTATCAAATTGTTTTCTGCGAAATATACTTTTAGCGAAATATAATTTTGTCGAAATTGATTCCTCCGAACTATCATTTTGTCAAATTATTTCGACAAAATGATACTTCAGAGGAATCACTTTTGACAAATTGATAATGCACATATTTTTTCATAGAGTAAACCAAAATTAAAATTTGGTTTATAAATAGTTTATTTTTTACTTTAAATCATATTTAATTAGCATAAAATTTAGAAATGCTAAATCTAAACTAAATTTACTTCGAAGAAGTTTTACAAAAACTTGTAATTTTTTAAATAATAGCTTCTGTGGTGTTTTTGGAAAAGTTTAAAAAGACAACTTTATTTTTCTTTTTCATTGAACAGGAAGGTTTACTTAAAATACGATGAAGAACTAACTTTCATTAAAAAAATTTACAATAATTCATATTTTTTAAATAATAGCTGTTGTTAGAGGTATGTTTTTACATGGTTAACCAAAGTCCAAATTTGGCAAATAATTATATTTTTTTATTTTGAAACAATGTTTTCTTACAATTTTTTTTATTTAAGCAGTTTCCATAAGCAAATTTACATGTGCATGGTAATGCTAAATAGTCCAAGAAAAAATTTGTATAAACAAGTAAAAAGTGTTCGCCAGCCATATTCTATTTATCAAATTTAAAAAAAATAAACAATAAAATTAAATATTAGATAAATTCATAAAACTGTTAAAATGTAAAAAATAAAATTTTTAATTTATTTTGGGAAAAATAAAAGTAACTTAAAGTAAACAAAAAACTAAGAGTAGCGACATGGCAATTTTGGAAGCTCAGGAAGTTGAACATGGCTGTCTTCACTTAAATCTCACAAGCTAAGCCTACCCGAGCTTAGAATGAAGTGCTATTTGTTGGCTGCATATCCTTAGCTTACACGTCACTTGATGTCTGAAGCAACACAAATGATTATATTGGCTTTCATTTTACCATCTTGTCACATTCCAAAGAGATGAGATCTACCCGTTGAATGTCAGTGTTGTGCATCCTGGTATTAAGCCAAAAATAGAAGTCGCATATATCTGTCACGAAGAGCTGTTGTTTCGTATATACATGAAAATACAGTTAATATTCAAGAATGGTTGTTCATATCCAATTGTAGCTCTCACTGGTTGTATATTGCCTTAGAAGAGAGTATTGATATTCAACATTTACATCAAAAGAATTGGTGAAAAATCCAAAAATTTGTAAGTATCATTCGCAGTGTAATCAGGTCCACATTAGACCTGGGTAAAGTGGTAAGTATTATATGTGCTTTTTAAGTAAAAAAAACTTCACTCGCTAAGTTGATGAATGATAAGGTTAAAGGAAATTTTTACTGGTTACAATTAACTTCATGCAGCTGCAGATCTTGGATTCGTCAAGAGCTGCGTATCAAGTCCGTTTTACGCAGCTTTGGCGTCTTAGGCGTTATATAAAGTTTTCCAGTCGAATAGTTATGAAGACAATTCGGTCATCCAAAGGTTAGTAATTTATTTCCAAATGACTTTCCAATTAAATGAACTATATTTATTTTTATAAAATAAAAACTTAAAAACAATCCAAAAACGAACGTCCTTTTTAAAATGGAAAAATATTCTTTGGCGTCCTACCAAAAATTCGATAGACTGATAAACCTTATATTACAGCCAACGCGCCACAGCTGCGTAAAACGAGCTTGATACGCAGCTCAGGCTTGGCGAATCGGCAGCTGCAGCTGCTTAATAACATTAAGCCATGTTCTCGCCCTTCAAGTAGACCATTACCTCAAGGCTGAAAATAACGTACACTTTTTGAAACCATTTCGAAATGTTGTGAAAGTATTATAAAATTGAAGTATAAACGGTTTTCTCACATTTTGTAACCTATGTCTAAGTCGTAAGGTTATTTTATAATTAATTTTTCAAAGACATAGGTTTTAAAATCAGTCATTGTGCACATTACCCCATATTTACTCATAAATAATATCCAATACAAATCTACTCGCTAATAAGTGTATTAAACATTTCATGATATATAGAAAACTTATTTAATATTAAATAATTGCATTTAATTCATTCCTCATAAATTTATCAAAATTTATTCCTCTCTAGTATAACAACTCTACACGTATGGATAATCTGATAGAAATTTTACCACACTTTAGATTACAAGTATGCGAAAACGTAATCAATTGCATATGCATACGTAATTTTGGCTCGACGTATGCACATATGACCGCATTCAACCGTCAACAGTATTCTGACTTTCTTTCATGTGCGCTATGTCACTTGAATATTCTGTTGATACGAATATTACTGGCGATCTGATTGCTAGATTCAAACTTCAGAACACACTGATAAGCACGTTGTGGTCCGTTTGCAAAATTATGTGATGTCGAAAATGAAATACTGAGTAGCATGCTGCAAGCTCTTGAAAAAATGATGAGCATGTAGATTGGACATGGGCTAAGGCAGCACCCACTGCATATTGGCTGGTATTGAATAAAAGCTGATAGTGGGACACATTTGGATGAAGATGAGGACAAACACATTTTTATATCATTAAATGATTGTTCTCAATATCTGACAATTTCAATGTATTCACTTTAGGATTCAATTTAAAAAGGCTTCACAAAAACAATGCTCATTTGACAATTTATACTATCTGTTATACAGTGGAGACATTTATAAAAATAGAACTTAAATTAATAATATCAATATACCAAAATCATGGTTACTAGAATGTTAATTTTTGTGAAAAAAAGGTAATTATAAACTAAAGAAACCTGTAATGTAGAAGTTGGATGAGAATCAAAGAAGTTGCAGCATGAGGTAGTAATATATTTGTTAATAATGATAAAATAGTAGTTTTAGGTTTTTGAGGTACAGTGTAATCAAAATATTTTGTTCATATTATAAACTAGTTATCCACAAGCCAGACGGTTCAAATGTCTCGCGATGATTCATTCAGTAACTTTAAAAATAATTATTTCTACAAATGTCAATCAAAAATGGTGTTACAAAATAAGAAAACATTATTTAATCACAAACTCACCTTAGAGACTATTTATGTGTACTTCATTTCCAATTCATTAATGCATAAATAAAAACAAAATATGAAGAAAAAAAAGAATCCTAAGTTAATTTTATGAAAAAATGTAGATAAAAAGTGATAAAATCAAATAAAAAAAACACCAAGTAATATATTGAAACCAATAACCAAGCCTATATTAAAAGAAATAATAATAGTATAGATGATATATTAGCATTCAAGTCATTGTCTAACGCCGCCGACGACGACATCGGAATTGCTACGCCTATATAGAGCTTCCCTACGCACGCTCGACAAAAACGGTTAATCTTACGAACATGCACATAATTTTTAATAGAGTTTTTAAGCAAAAACAGTATTTATTAAAATTGTAATATGATGAAATATGTTCACTAAGCTACAAATTATTGAAATAGATGCAATATTAAAGTAATTATATCTAGCTATATATAGCAAATCGAAATCATACATCTGCCATTTTTTTTAATGGTCCTCTTATTTGTATATTTACACTCTGTATGTACGACAAAGTTGAGTTATGTAAGGTTCTGTAGTTTAAGACTTTAGAAAGAAAATGATAGTTAAACCTTTATTTATAAGCAGTTCCATTACACGCTGCCGAGCGATTAATTCCAAAATACAACATTGTCATACAATTGTGTGGGTGTTAGTAAACTTTACCTAACAAACAATAGAATACCAAATTATAAAACCAATACCAAAAATGTGAGAAATGGCTGACAGAACATGTTTGTACTTAATAAGTTAATATCATTAACTGTAAATATTTATTTCACACATTTTACTATAACTAAAAACATTGACATTGAAAAGAAAGGATCACAAAAACGAAACATTCAAACCAATACTAAAACCTCACATCAGTTGATTTTTAGAAACAATCATCAGATCCTAAGCCAGACAGTCTAAATTTACATCCAAATTTAATGTTTAGTTTAAATTTTTCATACATTAAAATAATTACTGAAAACTATAGAAATAAATTAACAATATGGTATAAAGCTTATTAAATATCAATTCCTAACTACTATAAAAAACGTGTTTTATCTTTATTTGTTAACTTTCTTATTAACTTATTTTACAGTTTAGAAGAAAAACTTTTAAATTTCTTTTAAAAATAATAAAAAAATATAAAAATATAAACAGATTACTAAAAAATAAACATATAAATTATAGAAATTTCAATTAACACTTAGTCTACCTTACAGTTGAGTTTCGTGCCATATAAAAATGTTGAGAAACAGGTACAATTGGTCATATAATAATTATTGGTGATATGTTTTGTATAAACAACCGAAAATTGAAGGCCGGAAAAAATTAAAAATAAAATGGAACATAAGTCACTTTTGCTGTTGATGAATGAGCATGTTTGAGGTAGTGAAGATTGGTGATTGTGGTAGCAATAGAAAAAGTAGTCGTGGTAGTGATTGTTGTAGTAATATTAGTGACAATATTAGTATTTAATAGCAATAGTAAATTAATCAAAACAGTTGACTATCATGGATAAGTAAATAGTAAGTTAGTAACTGAGAGTAAACTAAAGGGAAAAAAGATATAATTGGATCATTTGTTGAAGTAGGTTTTTTAAGGATAAAATTTTTGTGGACAGTGAAAATCTTTTTAAATGTCTAAATTTAACTTATCAAAATATTTTATTGTTCTTCAATTAGAGATAATTCTAACATTTACTATATAATTAAATTTATTTCATGCAGTATACTTTGCTATATTGTGGGATGACACTTTTATGAATAACCTTAATAACAACTAATTTTTTTATTTGAACTAATAATAAATTTATTATGTAACCAACAAAATTAAATAAGTTTTAATTGTTTATTATTTTATCACAATGAAAACATTTTTCAGAGAAAATATTTTCATTGGATAATCAAGGTTTCCAGATGGTGTAGGCTACTAACTCTCATTGAAAACCCTTCTCCAGTGACAACTCATTTAATTCTTGTTAGAAGCAAATCATGATTCTTTTGAAGTTATATAAAGTATCCAATTGAATGTTAACTGCTCTATATAAAAAACACAAAAATAAACATATTCGTTTTAAATTTAAAAATATTAGAACTTATGAGTCATCACAATCATCATCACAACTGAAGCTCAAATCAGTTTCAGAACCTTTTTTTTCTACATAAATAATTTTCCGGGCATTTCTCCCTGATCTTCTCGTGTTCAAATCTGCCGAAACTTTACTGTTGCTACTTCCAGAGGACAAGTTTGTTGAGGCACTGTTGTCATCAGAATCGGAACTTTCAGATAGGTTGATGCCCATCATATCTTTTTTTCCATTTCTTCTAGATTTCTTCTTTTGAACAAACTTTGGCAAATGTTCGTTTGATGATTTTCGTTTCTTGGTTTTCTCATTTTGAACATTCCTGAAGTATGGAGAATTTGTTTTGTTCTTCTTTTCTCTTGGTTTACTCTCACATTCATCATCACTTTGGCTTTTCTTTTCACTTTGCTCATTCTCACATTCATCACCACTTTCATCACTGAGATTTGGAGCAACAAACTTATTTTGAGACAGAATTCGCTCCACCTTTTTCTCATGTTCAGCAGCATCCAACTCTTCCTCACTTTCAGACAAAGATCCATTAGGCTTCATTTTGGATGTGGATTTCATTTTAGACTCAATTGAAGCATCAAGATCAATACTCAAACAAACTTTAGTTCCACTAATTTTGATCGGCTCCTCTTCAGTTTCTTTTGTTCTACTGTCCTTGGTAGGCTTCTCTTTGACTTCATTTGCAACATTTACAGAGATTGACTGTGCTTGTTCATCCAGATCAACTTGTTTCACTTTTTTCTTAGGTGTTTTTTTACTTTTGTCGGTCGATTTGACGCCATATTTCGTTGCTATCCGATCCTTTACTATCATTCCATTTATCAATCTCTTCCAATTATCATAGATTCTTTTCACTCTTTTTTCTTCTTCTCGTTTAGCAATTTCTCTTTTCTCTTCTTCCCATGCGTCCATCAAAGTGTCTTTAGACTCTTCACAAATTACATATCCTTCATATGTAGGATGGGAACCTCCCTTATGGAACTCAAATCCAACAATCGCAGTCACGCAATCAATTCCTAGCCTCCGAGCCAGTTTTGCAAATCCTGTTCCCATATCTGGAACATGAACACATCCTTTTGGTATCATACATGGCTTAAATAATTCCACATTTCCAAACTCATTCCGTGGAACTTTTCCACCAATGGCAGTTGGAGGATCATAGTCTTCCACTTGCCATTCACCAAAAACCTCCAAGGGCAAATCTTTCACCATCTCTTGCTTTACTTTATCCCATTTAGGCCTTGCCTTCACAACTTTATAAGGTTCTTCTCCAACTTTAACCACTAAAGCCTCTTTGATCCAATATTCTCTCCCTCTTAGTGTTTTCACACATTCTCTTGGAAAAACCCCCTCACCCTTGAAGAAGGAGATAGGTTGAATGTCCGGAGGATAAAAAGCTTCAAACTTCAGCAAATGGCGTTGCAAGGCATATCGAGGATGGTTCTTAAACTCGCCAACAGTTTTTGGGAGCGAATCACTTTCAATGTTTGCCTCAAGTTCTTTATCTTCAGCAGTACCTTTTGTGGTGCATCCATCACAAAAACTACTGAGAGCTTTCTGCCACCAGCTGGAATCTAAACGAATTTTTTTTTCTGATACCAACCAATTGGAAACATACCTTTTAGTTACATCTTTAACTGTTAAGTTTACATTAAATGCTGTAACATATGCCAAAGGTGCAGATGCTCGAGAACGGATATCTTCCATACAATACATTTTGTTCTTATTAATGTCAATGCAAATCCATTTTTCTTCTTCTTCCACATAAACCTCCACCCATTCATCAACAGCACCTATTTTCTTCTTCTTATTTTTGCTGGAGTCACGATTTATTTTTTCAGATTTGCATTTATTAGAACTCTTATTATTTCCTTTTTTTAATTTGACGTCTCTTTCAAAATCACTGTCACTATCAACATCACTAGAATTTTTTCTTTTTTTACTTGTACTTTTGTTGGTTCTTTTATTCTTCTTTAAATCTTGAATAATATCTGGCATCAACAGCTTCTTTTTTTCTTCTTTAAACTCTTCATCTGACATATTTTCATCAGAGTTTTCTTTCTTTGGTGGTTTTATCAATAATTCCCCCGAGGGCTTCCAAGATAAAGGTTGCAGGTTCATTACTAGCCTGACATTCATTCCAAGTGCTCGTCCAAGAACAACGAACATGTGAACCAACTCTTTGTTACAATAAGCAACTTGTTTTTCAAACCTGTCACTTAGCACATACACCCAAGGCAATTTTTCGTCCGCTTTTGTTCGTAGATCGTTGTGGATCGGAATTTTTTGAGTGTACCAATGAAGAAGTTGTTTCAAATGAGTTAAATTCAACCTTTTAGGTGGGTATAAATTTCTGTTTGTGACTATTGATAGAGCCGCACCCATCAAGGTGGGTGAATTCAAAGTACGATTGAGGAACCTTCCATGGGCAAAAAGACATAAAAGATGAGCTTTGTGAACATTTTCTTGGATTTCTCGAACATTTCTATTCATTTGCTTTCTTAAATAATCTTCAAACTGAAAATTTTTAATTTTAATCATTAACTCTTCACAACTTAAATAATTTTGTATGTTTAATATTTTAAGTTCAATATAAGAACACAGCCTCTTCTTTACAGACAATCTTAACAATTACTAGTAATCCACGAACCGGACGGTTCAAATGTCTCGTGATGATTCATTCAGTAACTTTAAAAAAAAATTCTCTAAA
>JARUHE010334912.1:0-10718 GCA_031471125.1 Archaeomysis grebnitzkii | reverse complement strand
CATACACATACACATACACATACACATACACAAACACAAACACAAACACACACACACACACACACACACACACACATACACATACACATACACATACACAAACACAAACACAAACACAAACACAAACACACACACACACACACTCAATGAATCGTTCACTCATTCGCTCACTCACTCATCAAGTTATTTCCCAACTATTTACAATAAGTGTCAGTTATTTCCACGCAGTTATCAATTATTTCCCAACAGTTATCAATTATTTCCCAACAATTGTTAGTTATTTCCCAATAGTTAGTAATTATTTTCCCAACAATTGTTAGTTATTTCCCAACAGTTGTCATTTTTTCTCTACAATTGTCTATTGTCCAGTAGTTTTCATTTTTTCCCAAAAATTGGTAGCTATTTCCAATAATAGTCGTTTTTCCCCGCATTTATCAATTATACTCCAACAATTGTGGCTTTTTCCCAACAATTCAACTATTTTCCAACAGTTGTCAAATTTTTCCCAACTATTATCAATTATTTCCCAACAATTGTCAATTATTTCTAATAATTGTCAGTTTTTCCCCGCATTTATTAACCATTTCTCAACAATTGTCAGTTATTTCCCAATCATTCTCATTTTTGCCAATAATTGTCAGTTATTTCCCAATCATTCTCATTTTTGCCAACAATTGTCAGTTTTTTCCTAATTGTTGGTATTTATTTCCAATAATTGCTAGTTGTTTCCCCACAATTATCAGTTATTTCCCAACAATTGTCAGTTATTTCTCCACAGTTTTCAGTCATTTTCGAACAATTGCCATTCACGCCAAAACTAAGGAAAGTTATCCAGAAAAGTCGTTGACATTCCTGGACATATAAACGTTGGATACCAAGTGAGATGTCAGAGAATATTAAGTTTATGAAAAGACAACTTATCTTACTAATTGGACACTTTACTTAACTCGATGCTGGAAGATGTCTTAACTTGACCTAGGAATGCTAACCCAAAATAATAAAACTATGAGCAAGTACGATATACTTGTCTGTTTACGACCATCCTTTTTTGATATATTACTTAATCATGTGTAAAACCACTTCATTTCACCATGAAAACTATTTATAAAGCCTTAAATATCCTAATCTAAATACACTTATTAATATATTAAATTGATACATGGACTGTATTGCCAGATAAAACCATGTCGTAAACCACACTTGTAAAATGAAACACATGTTAAACACCAATTCCAAAAATAAAAAATGTATTATTGTGATTCCATGATAATAAAAAGTCCTTCACTTTATGAACATATGATAGGAGAGGCTTGAAGGATAGGATTCATAGTGAAAAGATAATTTAATGAAAAATGTTGTAAATTTTATTTATTTTTTATGTTCTTTGCAGCATATATTAAAATATTTGTACATATTTACACTATGTTATTTAATTTGTTGAGACATAGAATAAAACTTGTGAATTATTACAAGAAACTGTAAAAAGAAGACATGTTTGTTGAGTTATTTGTGACATTAAGATAACTTAAAGTAAGGATTCTGGTTTGTTTTTTCTCTTAATGATAAGAATTAATAAAATGTTTCTTTAATAATCGAATTGAAAATGGGAATTTTAATCTAGGATTTTATTTGAAAAACATTATTCACATTAAAATCTTTTATTTTGGGTGGTCGTACAATTTTTTATGTTTTCTGAATAGCGAAATTTTCAACATGGCTTAAGAGTTGGAAATAAATTGTCATTGACTAAGTTGGTTCGAATTGTCTACTTTTATCAATTGTGTGTCCAACCTAACACCTGAAGAGCGTGTGTGTATGTATGTTTGTTTGCTTGTTTTTGTCTTTTTTTGTTCTTTGTCTTTTTTTTATAGTTTTTGTGTCTGTGTGGGTATGTCTTTAGATAAGTGTATCCTAACTGTATTTATTGACACATAAGCGATACTGTAATACAATAGTGTAGCTTAAAGCTTATCTAATAAAAAAACAATAATAATAATAATAATGAAAATAATAATAATAATAATAATAATGATATATACGTGTTTGAACATATCCATAAACTTCACCAAAGTTAACACTTCACTTCGCAGCATTTCTATTCTTTAAGTAGAAAACTAACATTAAAAAAGGAAATATTTCCTAATCGACCATAATTTTAATAACACTTAATTAAACACTTATCATAATTATCCAAAACCTGTTCATAATAAATATAAATTGTTATTAAGACTGGAATAAAGTTTTTGTTCCTATGTTATTAGATCCAAAATTTATTTTTCTTGAAAAACCCAAACTCTGTGTTTACCTAAATTAAAATAATTGAATGATAATGGTTTAATTTTTGACCACCTTGTTGTTTGTTTTTTTAAATTTGGAATTATTTAATTTGTATAAGTTTGATTATTTATTTAGTTAATTAAATAGCTATCACAAATTTGTTTAAGCTGTCTAAGTAGTTTCAAAAGCTAGCTGATCACTAAATTTTTATTTTTATATAGCTTGGTAGAGGTATAAAACAATTCTTAACTTGGTTTATAAGTTGTATTTATTTTTGTTATTTATTTTATGTCTTTTGCTAGCTAGCAACTTTTACAAAATTTAAAACATTTTTAACAATACATTTAAGAAAGCAATAATCTGTTTTGTAAGTTACTGTTATCATTAGCATATCGTATATACCGATATATTAAAATCTCACATAAAAAGACTTAATTATAAGCTTTACATTATATATTTTTATTATATGACAACAACATAGACTATAATTCAACCAATTGTGTTTGATACGTAAGGATATAACATAAAATGGCTCGACAAGCACAAGTGAGGTAACCCACATTCAAATAACATAGAGCTTACCTCACTTGTGCTATTATCGTTCAAATCCATATTTAAAATAATGAAAAGTACAGAACAATAATAATGGACTTCTAACTTTCTTTGACAGACGAAAAACCAATATTTAATAACATAATTAAATAAAAATGATAAACGAGGTGAAAATAATAACGAATAATAATAGAATAAAAACAGGCCGATAATGACAGAGTAAAGTGGCCTAAAATTAGTACTTTTCAGGGTCTCAAATTAGCAGTCTGGCCTCAATTTTCTCGATTTTGGTGACACATTGGCCGTCTTTTTTCACTTTGCTTCCTCTCTCTTCTTTTGTTTGTTTTCCTCTTTTTTATTCTTTGTTTCCTCTTTCTTATTCTTTGTTTCCTCTTTCTTCTTCTTCTTTCTTGTTGTTGTTCTTCTTCAGTTTTTTTCTATTTTCTGTTCTTGCTTTCATCTTTTTGTATAGGCTTCCTTCTTGCTCTATTCCTTTTCATGTTTCTCTTCTTTTTTATGAATCTTTTTCGCCTTCTTTCTTTTTTTCTTCTTCTTCCGAAGTTTTGCTTAGTTTCTATCCTTCTTCCTCCTTCTCTTTTAATTTTTTAACTTGTTCTATAATTCTTTCTCTTTTTCTGTCCTTCGTTTTCTTTTTTCTGTAATTATGTCTCTCTTTCTATAACTTTTTTTACTACCATCCCTTTCTATTCTTTATCTTTATCTTTAATTTTTTTTCTATCTGCTTTTCATTTCTTTCTCTTTTCTTCTTTCATCATTTTATGTTCTTATTTTACTTTCGTTTTCTCTATTGGCAATAAATTGGCAATAAATAAAAAAATAAATAAATAAATTGGCAATAAATAAATAAATAAATAAATAAATTGGCAATAAATAAATAAATTGACAATACATTGACACCATAAATAACTGGAATTAAATAAATAAATAAATAAATAAATAAATAATTAAATAAATAAATAAATAAATAAATTGACAATACATTGACACCATAAATAACTTTAATTAAATAATATCTTAGAGCAACACTTTTATTTGGTTATCCAATACAGTTCTTTTTTTTAAAAAAAAACTTAGATTCTTTTGAGATTAAAATTATGAAAAATCACCAAGAAAAAAATGAAGAACAATATTAATGATAGTTCCTCAATCTTTCATGGATCGTTATTTATGAACAGTTTGGTAATTCTAGTATATCATTTTCTAGTATTAAATTACTAGATTTCATAAAAAAGATGTCACTGGTTTTCAAAGGAAATTGCTCATATATCATTTTTTCTTAATCTTCTTGTGTGTTTTCTACTTTTAGAACGTACATAAAATAGTTTCAAAGTTTTTTTTCAAGTTTTATTATTTCTTATTTTTATTTTTATCCTTATTAAATATGTTTAGTGATTATAAATTACAGTTTTTTTAGTTTTGTTTATTATTTAGTTTCGTGCTAACAGACTAACCTAACAATTTAATGAAAACAAAATTTGTTATATTTAAATCGTAAGGTAGTTTTCCTGCGAGTTATTTTCATTCACATACACACACTCACTTACATACTCAAATACACACACACACATACACACACACACACACACACACACCAATTACAACTCACAAGGGTACAAAGACAGTAAAAACATGCGCACGTTCCACCACCCACAATTAAAGTAAATGTCGAGAAGGAAAACCATTTTAATTTGATTTTATCTTAAACCTATAAAAAATATTAGGCTTTCACTTCTATTAAAGTTGTAATTAAGTTCTCTTTTGGAATGTCCTTGAATTAACCTTTCGAGTTCCAAGTAATTTTTGACATAAGGACCAAAGTACATTGAAGTTTGTATCGAAAATCACCTTTGTTGTTCAGGACGATTTTTTCTTCGGCAAAGAGTTAAATTTGTGGTTGTTGGGTGAGTTTAATTTTAATTTTATGTTTACCATTTTTTAGAGCAACCCATCGATGTCACTATTCCGTCGTCGTTATAGTGGTGGTCATTTATATTATGCTGTCAACATCATATATTTTTATTTTTAGATTTAAAAATTGTTTATTGTGGCATACAAATTAACATTAATAGGAGTATATTTTCCTAAATTTATATTGGTTGATTTCAACCACAGAATCTAGGTGTCCCTTTTGATTTTCCTCAAAATTTCAAAAATAAGCCAAGCCTTTTTTGCTCTACAAACTGCTTGCTCGACATTAGTCCACACATATGGACCAACATTGGTGCAGAGAGTTAGGCAGAATCATGTGATGGATACAAAAAATGCATTGGCTATTAAAGAGTATACAAATACTTTTCAGTATTACTTGACAGAAATGACTTTGCCTACTTCATTTGATCTTATTTTATGAAGTAGTAGATATTCTTGATAACCATTGACGGCCGAGTGGATACGAACGCTGGCTGGAGATTAAATCTGCATAAGCAAATCTTATTGACACCAAGTTCGAGTCCGCTCTAAAGCTATTTAGTTGGAAATCGAATGTGACTGTAATCCCTTGAAATCTCATGTGTTAAGCTTAGCCCGCTTGGAGGAGAGCGCCATATAGGGGCTGCATATCCTTAGGGTACACATCACCTGATGTGGGTAATGATGATAAGAAAAACAATATTGTATTTCCGCACTTTATAATTTACTTACATATATGTCTATACAACTGTACATACAAGCATAAGTTTTTTCACTGTAGCGGTATAATAAGTACATCATCATATACAATATGCAGTAAGCAATTTCTTAGAGCTCCTTAAGGAATGTAGGAGAAATATATGAATATCACGACCAATTTAAAATACACATACATACGCAGACATACATACATATACACATACTCGTAAAGTCAAAAAAACAAAGACAAATTTATGAATTTGTAGCCACCCCAGCGAAAGTATTTTTCTATCCACCCCATCTATATAATGTTAGCCCAGCCAAGAAAAGATCGAGCCACTCCAATGAAAAGGTTAATGAAGGCTCTATTGACCATAATGAAGAGGTGAATCCCAATAATTTGTGGCAGTGGTCACCTATTACAAGTAATTCCATTCATTTTCGACACTCAATAAAGTTCGATTCAGCGATTAATGACCGTGCCCATAAATTGGTCTTAGGAAGAAAGTCCAAAACATCTTAATTAAAGGTTGGCAAACGCGGCTCATCGATCTGTGAATGGCCGAAGATTTTTTATACGAAATTCATACCAAGTGAGGTAAGCTCTATGTTATTACAATGTGTGTTACCTCATTTGTGCTATTGTTGATACTTACCAAGTTATATTCTCTAGATTGTTTCCATGTTTGCTTTTACTGCAAACGAACTTTCTGTCCTCTAAGCTTAATAAGATTATTCACGCAAGGTCACGGAGACGTTCTGTAACGCCATTCTTGGACACGATTCTCAACGGAATAACTGGATAAACAATAGCACAAGTGAGGTAACCCACATTGAAATAACAGAGCTTACCTCACTTGTGTTGTTGATCAATTCAGTTGTATAACAACTGAATGATCATTCGTAAATAAGTTTGTTATTCAACTGAGGTTTCTTAATACTTGGAACATTTTTTTAAAAATAATTTCATATAAAAACTATACTAATATTAATTTAATTATATTTATTTTTAAAAGTATACCAATGTTATATTAATTATGTTTATTTAAAATCAATACCAATATTAATTTAATTATATTAATTCAAAAACTATACCTATATTACATTGATTGAATTCATTTAAAAATTATACCAATACTATATTAATTAAATTTATTATATTTATTTTAAAAGTATACCAATATTATATTAATTATGTAAATTTAAAAACAATAACAATATTACATTAGTTATATTAATTAAAAAACTATACCTATATTACTTTGATTGAATTCAATAAAAAATATACCTATACTATATTAATTATACTCCTAATTTATAAAAATATGCCAATATTATATTATTTATAAAGATTTGAAAACACTACCAATATTGTATTAATTTTCCTTTAAGACATCATAATCAATTTTACTTGGATGACTAGCTCTTATATGCTGAATGAATAGACGAATCTCTTGCGTTGAATGATCAACACTTGATAGTCAAAATTAACTAACATCTGTTATTAATGTACTGTAAACAAAGGCTAGTCAATTTTGATTAACTTAAATATTAAAAGTTAGTCAAGTGTTTTCAGTGGACCATCTTGTACTTCTAGGCTTTCACCTCACCTCCGTGTCTTAAATTAACTAACTTTGATGGATTGAAAACGGTGCTCCAGCATGGTAGTGTCCATTTGGTATGTTTTTAAATGTTACATGATGATGTGTTTACTGAGATGATAGTCTAGTGTTTCATATCGATTCGAGCCCACTTTAAATTATTCATTCGAAATTGGAACGTGGCTATGTTCTCTTAAAATCTTATATGCTAAGCTTATCCCCGCTTGAAAGAAACACCATACGTCGGCTGCATATCCTTAGGATATACATCACTTGATGTGGGTAATAATAAAATGGCTTAAATATGTGATGCGCTGAGGATAATTCATTGAATAGTGTCGGCGCTATATACAAACTACAATTATTTTTTGTTAATGATCTTTAATTTATGTTATACATCATGAGAAATATTAATTTCTTCTATTTTAAAAATATACGTTTTTCTTTTTGGACATTTTTTTATTTCTAAATAAAAGCAAAATGTTTTTTTGTAATGTGTAGTCCACAAAAAAATTGTACGTTACAAAACATTAAAGTTTTACCGAGATTCATGTTGGTCACAATACAATTTAAAGCAATGGAGTATTTAGTTTGCATAGTTTTAGTTTGCATTGCTTTATAGTTTGCGTAGTTTTAGTTTGCATTTAGATCAAGTTTGATAAAAATATAGTAATTAGAACCAGGTTTATTTTTAAATATGACTTTCAGTAAAATATAAACTCTGTATTAGCAATCAATAATTTCAAGCCAAACCTGTACTTCCAACAACTTTTAAATTCATGTCATAGTTCTTTTAAACAGGACACAACGATAAAGCTTTATAAACGTGTATTTTATTTATGTTTTTATTTCAAATTGTATAGTTTTAATCAATTATAATAATACAATTACAGTTTTAAAAAACTCCGTTGAATATTTTCTTAATCTAAAATAAAACTGGATTACTGAAAGGCAAAACAGCCCATTTCCAATGGAGTTACTATGCCACTTGGCATCATTTGCCTCTCAACCGTCCAATTAACAAAACACCAAAGACTTTGCCTTTCCCCAACTTAAAAAGTAATTAAAAATTTAGGTTTCAAAGTAATTTCCTTTTGTAAATCGACATTTAATTTGTCAACATAAACCTGAAATCTGAGGCAATTATCGATTTTAATTACAGGTGTGAAAAATCAATTAAAATTTGCTTGGTTTAATTAACACTTTAACCGTTTCTTGTAACACCGGTGATATATAAGACTATTGGCTTGTTCCATCTTGTGTAACACTAGTGATACAAATTTGGCTAGTTTATGTTTTAATAGTTTATACAGGCAATTACTAGCATGTATAACATTGTTAAAAGGATAAACAAACTTGAATTTGTATCACTAGTGTTACATAAGATGAAATATGCCAATAGACTTATATATCACCGATGTTACAAGAAACGGTTAAAGTGTTAAGTTTAAAAACTACGCTATTCAGGTTCGAATTTCAGGTGTAGTGTGCCGTATCAGCAGATCGATGTTTGTTTGTTTAATTGTTTTTTGTATTTGTTTGTTTGTGTGTTTGCTTGTTTGTTTGTTTTTGTGTTTGTTTGTGTTTTTTACTTTGTTTGTTTTTGTGTTTGTTTATTTGTTTGTTTTTTACTTTGTTTGTTTTTGTGTTTGTGTTTGTTTGTTTGTGCTTTTAATTTGTTTGTTTTTGTGTTTGTTTATTTGTTTGTGTGTTTGTTTGTTTGTTCATTCTTTACTTGTTTCTTATGTATTTGCTTGCTCATTTATTTTTTTTGTTTGTTTAATTGTTTTTGTTAGTTTGTTTCTTTGTTTTTCTTTGTATTTCTTATTTGTCTATTTGACTATTTGTTTGTTTGCTTAATTGTTTGTTTTTTGTTTGTTTATTCGTCTGTTTGTTTATTTGTTTGTTAGTTTAATTGTTTGTGTGTTTTGCTTTTCATTTGTTTATGTATTGTTATGCTTGTTTATGTATTCATGTGCATGTGTTTTACTTGTTTGGTTGGTTTCTTGACTGTGTCATTGACTTGAAAAACTAAACTTAAACTTTTAATATTTAAGAAATCTCTGTCAATCGTTTTACCAATTTGTTAAGTAAACAACCCAACTGGAACTTTTGTTAGATTTCAACCTAATCAAGTGCTTTAATTTATGTATAGGCTATCTCTAGTTTTCGATACTTTAGCTTGAACATCTTTAGTTTTCTTTAGTTTGCGATACTTTATATGAATAACTTTAGCTTTTGTTGGTTTAGTTAAATTGTCTTTAGTTTTCGATACTTTAGCTTGAATAGCTTTAGTTTTCTTTAGTCTGCGATACCTTAGTTTGAATAACTTTAGTTTCTGTTGCTTTAGATAATTTTTTTTAGTTTGCGATACTTTAGCTTGAATAGTTAAATTTGATTTAGTTTGCGTTATCTCAACAAGGAACTGAAACATTCATATTGGTTCACGTCACAAAACTTTTGTATAGTTTGAAATAATTTTTGTTATCTAGCCAAGGTTGACCTTTGGTACAGTGTTTACCATATTTTGATGGTACTACCAAAATTATTACCATTGAAATATGTAAAATATTTATATACTGTATGTTAATGTATGATAATGTATGGTAATGTATAATAATGTATGATAATGTATGATAATGTATAATAATGTATGACAATGCATGGCAATGTATGATAATATATGACAATGTATGATAATATATGACAATGTACGATAATGTATGACAATGCATGGCAATGTATGATAATATGTGACAATGTATGATAATATATGACAATGTATGATAATGTATGATAATGTATGACAATGTATGACAATGTATGACAATTTATGACAATGTATGATAATGTATGACAATGTATGACAATGTATGACAATGTATGACAATGTATGATAATGTATGACAATGTATTGACACAGAAATATTGAAACAATTGGACGAATTAAAATAAAATATAAATTAATTCACTTGTTAATGAAATAATTAGGAATTACAATTGAGTGTGAAAGAACAACTAACCTTCAACACTCCAACCGTTTTTTGTAACAGCGGTGATACATAAATGCTAATTGCTTACTCCGTCTTTTATAACACCAGTGATAAAAATGTTTTAAATACATTTATGCAGAAAAAATTTACCTTTATAAATTTATTAAAAACAAAAAATAACTTGATTTGTATCACTGGTGTTACATAATATCGAACAAGCCATTAGACTTATGCATCACCAGTGTTACAAGAAACGGTTAAAGTGTTAAAACCCTCAAATTCGTATACTAACCTTACCCGTTTTAGCCTTTAAGACAAAAATAAAACAAAAACGCTAATAATAATTAAAAAAACAATAATAATAATAGTTATAATAATAATAAAAATAATAATTATAATAAAAGTAATAGTAATAATAATAATAATAATATAAATAAAATAATAATAATAATATAATATTACTGGTAGTAAAATTTAAAATAATAATAACAATACAAATATTAAAAATAATAATAATAACAATAATATAAGTACAATAATAAAAATGAAAATATAATAATAATAATAATAGTAAAAGTAAAAACAATAATAATAGTAAAACTAAAAGTAATAATAATAATAATAACAATAATAATGACAATGAAAATAATAATAATAATAATAATAA
>JARUHE010334901.1:0-10719 GCA_031471125.1 Archaeomysis grebnitzkii | reverse complement strand
TATATGTATATATGTAAATATGTAAATATGTATAAACATTGGTCGTACATATATATTTATAGCAATTACTTTTATGATCAAATATTTGATCGAATGACCATTTTACAAGTGACAAACATAATTTAAAAACAACAGAGACCATAGATCATGTTTATAGGAATATCTGAAAGTTTTACACATGTTGCATGTAGTTCAATATTCTTAGACACTAAAAGTTTCAAGATAATTGTTGTTTAAAAATATGACTACAATAAATATGCCAAGAAATACAATTAATAAATAAAAATTTAAGACGCGAAATGCCTTTAAATTTTAACTTTAGAAAAAATGTAAATTAAAATGCACTAAAATATTGAATTCTATTTCAAAATAAAATTTTTAAAATGAATGCTTGAAATTAATCTTAAAAGAAGCTGCAATGCGGCAACAGTAAATATTAATTCAGTTTGCTTGAGGAAGTCAACATGATTTAGGCCTACACTTGAGATTGGATGAACCTCACTGCACCATCTAAAATAAATTTTCTGTAATGTTGCTTCTACGTTTCATATCAAGACTAAGGACAAGCTTCAAAAACATAAATTTGAAGCTCACAAGCAACCTAAATAATTCTTAGAAACATTCAAGGAATGTCCACTTTTTAAGGCATCGTTTTAGAAAAAGAACTGTTTATGTTATGTAATTAATTAACAATCCACTAAATTTGAATCCAATATTGTACATTCTACATTACCCTAAACAATTGAAAATTAAACACAGTTAATAATTTGTTAGATTTTAAAAATAATAAAATGTAATAATGCTTAGGTTAACATGTTATGAACAGAAAAAACATACATTGTTGAACATTAAATATATGACTGAGCTAAAAAAAACAAAAAATAAAAAGATTTGAAAAACTATAATTTTACCATAAAAACGTACCTTCCAAAACAAATGAAATAGATGTAAAAAGGTAATTTAATGAAAATTGAATTGAAACAAAACAAACACATGGAACACGAACACATTTGTAATAAAGAATAAAAGTCATATAATTTAGTTTTTATTGCATTTCCTATTAACATAAAAGACGTTTTTTTCCACCAGTGTCATTAAACATTGCCGATAAGGACACATACAAGCAGTTTGTACGGCAATATTTCATTACGATGTTTCTCTATCTTAATCCTTTTTCATTGCATGTAATCATACAACAAACATTTATTTATTCCTGAATTCTAAGAACTTGAACAATTGAAAAAATAAAGTTTATTATAATAATAAATTAATTTGGACAAACTTTTATCTAAACATTTAGTGTTGTATTTTTAGGATCAATATTTTAGGAACAAAAGTTCCTTCTTTTGGGACAGTCTTAGAAACTTCAAAATAAGCTGAATATTTTAGAGCAATGGTTTTCAGATGTCCATGCAATAAACATGTAGAGTTTGATTCTGTACTAGTTAAGGAAAAATGAATGTCCATAGCCGATTGTTGAGGTTCAACAATGATTGTAAAATTCACAATTGAATAGCAATATTATTCAGTCATATTTGAATATTTTATTAATATTAGGAATGAGAGTTTCACTAAAATTTTAAATACTAGTCTTAAGCTATAAAAAAAATTATGAACTTTGTACTTATATTAGCTAGTTCCTTGGATTAACTTTTTTGTAGTGCATTTATAATTATGGTTATATTTTCCGATTCATTAGGTTTTTCTTCCAACTTTGACACTCTTTTTAACAAGTCATAGTATTTATAATTTATCAGTTTACTTTTGTTATCTATGATCATCTCATTTTGTCAACGGCCTTGGCCACGTTGAAACACCGCTTCAGGTTTTATCAGCGAAGTTAAGTACCGTTGGGTCTAGTTATTAATTGGATCGGTGACCACCTGGGAACACCAGATGCCGTTGACAAAACCCGTTGGTGAATGTGCCGAACTTGTACCCATAGGCTGGTCTACTGGAACCAATAAAAACAAGAACAAAAATCATCTCTTCTTATTTTTATTTATATTTGTATGTCAGTTTTTAATTTGTTTTATCACAAATTTATTTGTTTTCCACCTTTTTGTTATAGTTTTCCGATTTATAAACTTGTTGATATTTTGCAGAACCAAGTTTTTGTGATGTGCATAATAATTGATATTATACATTATTATTTGTAAAAAAAAAATTATAAATTAATTACTAGGAAAAAACTAAAGAGAAGAATAATTAAGAAGACCACACAAAGAAATTTCATCCAATTATTGCCGAAGTTATTAAAGCAAAAGACAAGAAAGTCGAAACTTCTGAAAATCTTTTGGCAAAAGCCTATAAAAGAATAATTAAACTTCTCGAAAACTCCATTGCGAGTTTCATTAAGATAATTTTTGTCATAACAACGATTTAATGTCCAAAAGGACGAACTCTACTCACATAAGAAAGATATTTTTCAATAATAATTTGTCTATTTGTCTTATTGCAATAATTAAGGATGGTCGAAACGCTCAGACATTTAAAAAATCATTCTCAATGTTAGTGTTATTTAACTTGGAAGTTTGCGGACATAAATGTGAATAAATTCTGTGTTTAACTGTAGACCTTCGGTGAGCAAAATTATTTTTTCAAGCTAATGATTATATAGCTTGAAAAACATTATCTGGTCACTAGAGAGATACAATTGAATATATTTGTTCACATTTATGCCCGCAAACCTCAAGGAAAAGGTTCAAAAATTATTTTTGCAGTATTTTTTCAAATAAAGGGGAAAACTATATTTTCAAAAGTGTGAGTAGTGAGGGAAGGCAATTATTTCCTCGCAAATTATTTTAATTTTATTGAATGAGATTTGGTGGTATTCAGAGTAAGAGGCTGGCTGGACAACAAACACATAAAACTCACCTGGGAAATAATCAATTTACAATAAAAGTTGCTAAATAAATTTATAAGAACGTAATTAATAAAAAAAATACTCTGTGTTTATATGGAAATAAATTTTGAAGTGTTTCATGAAAAAAATGTTTACAATTCCGTGAATTAAAATGAAGTCGAGCTCGTCGAACGTTTCCATAGCAACAAAGAAACGAACTTTAATAATGAGGTACAAAAAACAAATTTGAATTTAAAGAAGTTGTTTATTAAATGTATGAAACAAAACATGCAAATATTTACAAACATTTTGTCGAGGCGAAGACATAAAACAACATAATTGTCTGTAGAAAGAGCTTCTTTGTCAAAACAAACATTTGCTTAAACTGCAAGTCAACAGGTTTGTGCAAACAAACCACATCTCACAGCAGGAATATGACTAAACAAACAGCTCAGAAAAATAGTTTTCTTTAAGTTTGTGATGTAAATTTAATCTCAAAATACAATATCAGTAAAATTGGTCGGTGTTTCTATTTGATACGAATGTTCAATTTAGGCTACTGTTGTATATTGTCTACCATTTGTATATTTTCTTGAAATTCAATTTATTTTAAGGTATTTATCAAACGAATGGAATCTTCTTTATAATTTATATAGTATTAATTTACATAGCTAGATATGTGTACATTTATTATTATATTTATGATTCTTTAAATGATATAAATGTTTTAGAACAAGAACAATTACAACTAATAGTGCGTTTTAATTATTTAACTTGAATTTAATTATTTTTGTTTGTTTAGACATATCAATTGAAAAAAATAAATTGAAAATATATGCTCGCGTCCGACGTATTTGAAATTAATAAGAAAACAGATGTTGAATGACAGTGAAAGACATCTTTAATTGAGCAGAAAAACAAATGAGTAGATACTTTATATTGTTTTTTATTTTCTTATATTTGAACAAGTTTTTTAAATGGATTTATTTGTAATTTGTTGTTAACAATATGTAAGCTGTTTGTTTTTGTTATTTACAGCTTTTATCAGTTTTAGTGTTAATCTGTGAAATAATTTGCAAATGTTTCATGAAAGTCGAATTAAGTTTTTTTAATCATACTTATGCATGTATTAAAAATATTTTCTTTACTCGTTAATTAGATTACCTACAAAAATAGATAACATACTATATAATGTAATTCAGAACTTGGGCCTATAAAGGACATTTTTTAACATCTTATTTATTTTCAATACAAATTTTAGCTTTCATATTTTATTTTGGAAAGAGAACATTTGATTTATACAAAATAAAATTAAAAAATAGCATCGTAAGCATTAAAACTGACATCATAGTAAGTAAAAAATAAGATTATGGTATACAAATAATAACAAAACAAAAACAAGAAAACGACACAAAATAAATTCCTAAATAAAAACAAAAACTGGTTTGATTTATGAAGAAAACAAATGGAAACCCGAATGTAAATGGACGCAACTCAGCGCATACATTTGTGCCACGAGGGGTGCGGATATTCCAGCTTATCTCAGCGAAAATTCCCCAGTGGAAGGCCGTCCCTCTGCCCATAGATCAGGCCTCCGACGGTAGGCCTTCCGGATGTGCCGGCCTATCTGGGCCTGGCCCTCCTGCTGCTGTCACCGGCCTAGGCGATAAAGCAAATTCGATCTGTTCACACTGCGGTGGCGGGAATCACAATTTGTTTGGAAAAGCTCCTTCGAAACACGTGTAATAAATGGACAGGTTGGAATAGTGATTTATTTCCATGCAGGGATTCTACGGGGATGGAACGAATTTGTTTGATGGATAATATCAATATTCACTTTTTTAAATTATAACTTAGTTCATTTATTTATTTATTTATTGATTTACTTATTATCTATTTATTTATTTATTCTTTTATTTATGTATTTATTATTTATTTATTATGTGTGATGGTAAAGTCAAACTGAGTTTGTTGATCAAAGGCTAGGTCTTAAAAATGTTGAATCAAGTTTCATCAAAGTTGCACAATTAAAATATTTAAATGAAGTTCTGACCAGTTACTATATTTTTTGTGATGTATTTGATGTTTAAATTGTATGAATTCATCTCACTTAATTACTCAACATTATAATAATTACTCTTTCAAAAATTATTATTATTTTAACAATAATTATTATTTTAACAATAATTATTATTTTAACAATAATTATTATTTTAAAAATAAATATTATTTTAAAAATAATTATTATTTTAAAAATAAATATTATTTAAAAAATAAATATACTAACACAATTGGTATATAATTAAATAATTAATAAAAATTGACTAAGTAAATAAAAATAAATTTAGTTTAAACAATGAAAACTCTCATTGAACGATCACAATTTAATTTTATTAAACAAACAACAAACTTTAAAAATTTGAAAACCTGTTTTAAGATCTCAACCTTATCCACATCTAGTATTAAATGGATTGACAATAACACAAATGAGGTAACCCATACTCAAACAACATATAGCTTACCTCACTTGTGGTATTTTCGATATATTAAACGAAAGAAAGCACAGTTTTGGTTGTGCTGTAGTGCATCGTAAGGCAAAGTAAGCTATTTAGATTCCGCTTATCAGATCAACTCTACGGTGTGCATTTCCTGTTTCGCATTTCCATGATTTAGTTAACAACCAGTTTAATTTTCATTATATAAATGAAGAAAAATTTAGTTTTATTTAGGTTTTACATTTATTTCCAGGAATCATTATACGAAAGAATATATTTTATTCATTTATTTTCAGGAAAGTTTAAATTAATGTTTATATATTTTCGTGTATGTTCACTTCTTCATTTCATATTTTGGATTTAAGCTTTGATGAAGTTTAATAAAGATTCTGGTCATATAACATCATTTCATGAATTCAAAACTAAACTCTAAATAGAACAATTAACAAACTCGAATTCTAGAAATAAAGTTCATTGATGTATCCGTCTTAAGTTCTATAGACTAAATTTATAACATCAAACGAGCATTTCCGTACCATATGTAACTTGTTTTTTTAACGAAACTGAAAAACTTTATTTTATTTTGAAAGAACAAAAATTGTTATTTTGTCAATATTTATTAGGTATAGATTGAAAATATTTTTTTTCTGCTTACGAACATGGAAACATACGAGTATATTTACGTATCAAGATCATCATAATTTTAATCAATAAGCCAACATTTGATAAAGTAATTAGATAATTTTTAAGATAGGAGTTTAATAACATTTAATAAAACAATTAAATACATCAAAATGTATTTGAACAATACAAAACGAACACCTCAAGTTAACATACAGTATAATTATATATTACATATATATGTAAGGTGTAAAAGTATGTTTATAGTGTCCTTCTTCCTCTTTGTTATTAGCCTATTGTAACACTCTTACAACAAAAAATAAATGAAATATTTTTCTAAAAAGTTAAAAATTGAATGTCACCCAAAAAAAGTGGGAGAATTTCAGAAAAAAATATTTTGTAAAACCGAGTTCGAACATTTGAGAGATCAGTTCCCAGAAGGGAGTTGTGCTGACGTCGCCACTTTCAAGGGATCGTAGGTCCGACAATAAATTCCTGTTTTTTACTTTCCTTTCTTTTGTTTTTAATTGTTCAAACATTTTGAAAATAATATCAGAAGAACATCACCATTTTATTACACACTAATAACATAAAAATCATCACCCTTTTATTACATAGTAATAACAGAAAAATCATCACCCTTTTATTACATAGTAATAATAATAGAAAAACCATCCCCTTTTCATTACATACCAATATTAACAATAATAATAGAAAAATCATCATGCTTTAATTACATCATGTACAATAATAATAGAAAAACCACCACCATTTTACTACATACTAACAATAATAATAATATAAAAACCACCATCCTTTTGATAAATGCTAATAACAATAATAATATAAAGACCGCCACCTTTTATTACATACTAATAATAATATAAAAACAATCACCTTTTTATTATGTAATTAAAAATAGCAAATATATTGTTTTCTTAACTAACTGTAATGTATTTTAGTCCCTAAGGCAACATTCAATTGAGGTTTGGCTTATTAAATGTATGTTTTAAATAAATAAAGAAATAAAGAAAGAAATGAGCTTAAAATTTCAGAGTAATCGTTAATTGTTTTTTGATTGGTAAGTCTTTTAAATATAAAAATGTTAAAATTATTTTATTGTCCTCTTCCCCAATGTTTAATATGATAATTTAATTTAATATCTAAAAATTAAATTAAATTGTAATATAAACTAATTTTTGCATATTTTTACACTGATTACGTAACCCTAATATTAGTATTTTGTAAAGTATATTTGCTAATATATGAGTATATGTGGCTGTATGTGATCAGTTGAATGCATGATAGTTCGCCTACATTTTTTATAAACTTTAGATTTTATTCACAAATCTTTAGTTTTAATTTTTATTGAAAATACATCAAAGTACTATTAATCTATTGAAACGAGTGCATTAACTTGTATAAATGAAACTAAATGTAATTAAAACTTTATTTAATTATACTTAAAAAAAATAAAATAAAAAAAAATAAAAATGTATAATTTGCAATTGTACTCTAAAGAGAAAAGAAAGTTCTATAAAACAATGAAAGAATATAAATTAGCTGGAAACAAATATTTATGAAAGTACTTCAGATAATAACTGAATAAAACTGAACAATAACGAATAATTAAAACAAAAAGAATGAATGACATTTTATTCATTTTGCAAAAAAACAAATACAAATAATTTTAAATATTTGAATAATTAACATTCAAGTGTTTATTCTTTCTCGCAATTTTATTTCTCCGCAGAATAGATTTTTTTGTTCTCCAATTAATATTTTAACTATTGAATAAATGATTAGATTTTGCCATAAGAACTAAAATACTATAAAGGTATGGTTGAAAATAACCTTTATTGTATTTATGTTAGATCGATGGTTACATGATTTGAATTTTTTTATTTCTTCTTCTCTTTTCTAAACATTGTATTCAATTTTGATTGTTATTAATGACTGGTTAATTTAGTGATGATTGGTAAGCGATTAAAATCAAACCACATTACATAACAATGCGAATTAATAACGTTATTATTATATATAATGATATTAGCAGTATTATATTATTTCCATCGACAACACCAAATTAAACTCAAACGTAACTATATAACTACTATTTTTTAACTGAATATCTTAAGAACGTGAATGTTTAAAAATAGGAAAATAAAAATACACATTTAAAAATATGGTTTCAACAATAAAAAAAATAGAAATAAAATACAATATTAACAGCATTTCAACAACAACAAATGCAAATAAAATTTCATACCACATTAATAATATCATTTCAACAACAACAACAAATACAAATAAAATTACATACCATATTTTCATAATATCATTTCAACAACAAATAAAATAATAACTACATACCATATTAATAATATGATTTCCATAACAACAACAAATAAAAATAAAATTACATACCAGATTTTAATAATTAATTTCAACTACAAATAAAAATAAAATTGCATACCATATTAATTATATTATTTCAACAACAACAACAAATAAAAATAAAAGTTCATACCATATCTTAATAATATGATTTCAGCAACACATACAAATAAAATTACACACCATATTACTAATAGAATTTCAACAACAACAAAAAATAAAAATAAAAATTACATACCATATTAGTAATATGATTTCTACAAGAACAAAATTGGATATAATAGGGCATCCATCAACCAGTGTTAAAATATTTTCAGTAAAAGACAAAAACCTAAATGACAGATGTATTGAACTTATAAAAAAATGTGAAATAAAAAAACTTTAACGTTTGTCTTCACATCTTATAAAAATAGCGAAATGTTTTTTTAGTTCATTAAAAACCATAATTTTTAAGGAAAACATCTATAATAATGTGTTTATTTTTAAGCAAAGTCATTATTAAAAAAAATGTGAACTAAAAAAAAATTTAACATTTACCCTCACCTCTTATAAAAACAGTGAAATATTTTCTAAGTTACGACTTTGCGGGCATTAATGTGAAATACATTTTTAAACTGCTTCCCTCAGCCGTCCAGGGTTTGTTCTTCAAACCACATGAACAATGAAGCCTTATCCAACTGTACCATAAGGCTTCATTGTTCATGTGGTTTGAAGAACGAACCCTGCACGGCTGAGGGCAGCAGTTTTTAAAATATCTTTCACATGAATGCCCGCAAAGTCGTAAACTAGTGTTCAGCAGAGAGTGATATCTCATTATTTTCTAAGTTAATTTGAGCTATAAAACATCATTTTTTAAACTTTAACGCGAGACGCCGACGACACAGACGACGACGACGGACTGACCCACGCATGTCGATTGTAATAGGATATCCGTAGGATGGATGCCCTAAAAATATTCAAGAATTAAAAAAAACAAGTGCAGGAGCATCAATTTTCAATGTTAAATGTTTGGAGGCAAGAAATGAACTTAGTTTTAAAATTTGTAGAATTTGTCTGGGTAAAATAAAAAATTATAAGCTTAACGATGACGTTTGTTATGCCGTGGAAGCCATTCATATCTGTAAAATCCTTGCTACAATTAAACAGAAAATCCTAAAGAATAAGATTCAGAATAAACTTGGCGTTAAATATTCTATTATTCTACAGTATAAATGGCACCACAATTCATCGATGTGTTAGCAACCAACAATTAATTATCTAAATTTCTTCTAAAAAATAAAAAAGATAAAAAATAAAATTATGAGATAAAATTAAATCCCACAATTCCATCATCTTTGACACCGACGATTTGTACCAAAAATTAATCAAAACAAATTCAATTGTTTGGAACTCAAAAAAATTGACGATTCAATCCAAGATGAATTTATGATCCTTCCTAAGAAGATTGATTGGATATCAATTGTTTTGGCATCTCTTTTTTGACGAATCTTGACGTAGTTTTCATAAGCACAAATGGTTATTTCTGATGAATTTTGATGTCATTTTTATTGGCGTATCTTTTATAAACGTAAATGGTAATTTCGGAGGAATTTTGACTCAATTTTATTGACGCATCTCTTTTATATGGACAAATGGTTATTTCTGACGAATTTTAACGTATCTTTTATAAACGTCAAATCCTTATTTTCATGCTTCAAAATTTTATATAAGAAAACAAAAACTCAACAATTCTGTTTGTAACAATTCACAAAAATAGGTATTGCAGTTGTTGTTTTCTGGTAAATTCATTACAGATAATTTGTAATTTAAAATAGGTACGCAACTACTGTGACCTAATTTGCATTTATACATAAACTTAAATTTACTGAAGCAGATTCTCTAAAGGGTATTCAACTACAATAAAAGCCATAATTATTTTGCAAATTGGATTGTTCAGATGAGACCAATGTGTGGTGAACTGAACGATAATTAATTAAAAATAATTAAATTTATTGAAACTTTTCAAATGTTTTGATCAATTTTACAAACGAAAAACTTTGAAGGTTTCAATTCAATTCTCAAAATGAATTCATGTCTTTCATGTGGTTTGGGCTAAAAAATTCGTTTTTACAAATTCATTCTAAACCGTTTCTGATTTCCATGTTTCCCATTTCCCCACTGACATATATTCTCATTGTAATCATATACTTTTTATACTCTTATATAATTATGCAATTCATTTAGTTTGATATGGTGGTTGACTGATTATTTACATTGTGAAAGCAATAACATATTTTGGAAATTAGTACTCATCATACACATATATATGAGTATGTGGATATACACACACACACACACACATATATATATATATATATATAT
>JARUHE010334900.1:0-18892 GCA_031471125.1 Archaeomysis grebnitzkii | reverse complement strand
GTGTGTGTGTCTATGTGTGTGTGTGTGTGTTTGTGTGTGTATGTGTTTGTGCGTGGGTGTGTGTATGTGTTTGTGCGTGGGTGTGTGTATGTATTTGTGCGTGGGTGTGTGTGTTTGTGTGTGTATGTGTTTGTGCGTGGGTGTGTGTATGTGTTTGTGCGTGGGTGTGTGTGTTTGTGTGCGTACGTCTGTATGTGTGTGTGTATATATATGTGTATGTGTGTGTGTGTGTGTGTGTGTGTGTGTGTGTGTGTGTTTGTGTGTTTTAACATACAGTATATTTCCTTTACATCTAAATGTATTTTTTCACACAAGAAATTCAAGGCTGGCGATTCATAGGAAATTTTCAGTCTTTGAGTTTTGAGGTTTTTATTTGGCATTGAAAAGTTCCGAATTTTATTTCACAAAATTAAATCTTTGTCACCTGGCAGATTGGATTTTTTCAACAACTTAATTTAACAAAAATCACCATTTTTGTTTGATGATTTTATCTGTTTTAGAGAAATGTATAAATAATAATTTTCAATTTTTATTTTTTTGGAAGTATTTCAAAGAACTTTTGTGTTTTTTCGATGTTGTTGTTGTTGTTTTTGTGATTTTTTTTGTTGGCTACATCATGTGAACAATCTTGTTCTTTTGAACACGTTTTCAAAACTCGTTTTTAAATTAAAAGTACAAAAATCATTTCACGATTAATTTTAATAATTTAAATAAAAACTTCTTAGATATGATGTTTCAAATTTATTTAATATGAAAAAACATTAATTCTTTAACAATTAGTTAAAAACATGTTTATTTATTTTTTTATAGAAAAATGCATAAAAAGTATGAAATAAAAAATAAAACTACATGAAATATATGAAATAAGAAACATAAATACTTTAATTAATAAAATGAAAACAAGAGTACTTGGTACATCAAATAAAAGTACGAAATAAAAAAACATAGACTACAAAATATATAAAAAAAAATCATGAAATGTACGAAATAAAGACACAAATACATAAAACATATGCAATGAAAACAAAAATATATCTAATACAGGTAATGCTCCTAATTCGTATGATCTCACTTAACGAGTCTCCTATTTCATGACATATATTTTGAGACGGCGATCTTTTTCCACGATTTTGATTCCTAACACACGTTAATGCGCTACTTGGGTATTATAAGGAAAGACAAGTAAAATAGACTATTATTTTTTAAATAATTCTGTGCCATTTAATGTCCATTATTTAATATTCATGTATGTATATTTACATATGTATTCACTAATTGCAATAGCAACTATGCATTAGTTCGATTATGTATGACATGTTATACATATTCTAATAAATAAATTATTTATTACTTTATTGTTTATTATCTACAAGGTCCTATAATTATGCCTGTCTAATTATCATAGTTAAACCTGCGTATAGACAAAGGTTTTCAGTTTTCAACATGGAGAACTGTTTCCTATATGTAGGCAGCTATAACTTATTTGATCCTATTTCATAAAAGATCGTAATTAAAGAACAACTATCGGCCCGTATGTCTCGTGAAATAGGAGTTTTACCTGTACATGAAAAAAAAATTTAAATGAGGTCACAAACAAAAATGTTCATTGTTCTAAAGTGAGAAATACATTATTTGAGCCATTGAGTTCATAAGCATTAAAACTATAACATAGATCATAAAATACAAAAGTAATGTTGAAGCAGTTTCTGTACTGTAATGCAGAAACCCGAAATTGTATTTTAGAATATTGATAAAAAAATACAACATTTTCAAAAGAAGTAATAGAAATGTTATCAATGAAGGTATAATGACAACGACAAAGAATGTTGTAAATAATACAGATGAATTGCCAGGATTAAAAAAACTTCAAAGTGATACAATTTTGTAGTTTGCAACTCGTTTTCATTAAACATATGCTCAAAATGTTTTTTTTAATGATGTCCTATTAAGGGAAACAAAAAATTAATGAAAAGACATTTGATTTAAAAAATGTAATGCAGTGAAGGTAAGGTTGATAAGATAAAAAGGCTCTTGTATGCAACACTACTGTAAATTACCGGTGATTGACTATAAATTTTAAATGCACAAAAAGTTGTCAACAAAATGGTTGAAATATAGTAAACATATTGATGAACAATTCAAAAACCAATTTGTATATGGATCGAAAATAGCACAAGTGAGGCAAGCTCTATGTTATTTGAATGTGGGTTACCTCACTTGTGTATTGTCGATCCAATTAGTATATAGATCGAAAATAGCACAAGTGAGGCAAGCTATATGTTATTTGAACGAAGGCTGTCTCACTTGTGCTATTGTCGATCCATATGATCAATGAAGTTGTATTCCTCCTATGAATGATGACAGAGATTGTCGTAACAGTGTGATGAAGTTATGACAAATAAGATTTACATTCTATGGAGTTGTATAAAATTCAAGAATGAGCTCAAAATTTTAAAATAAAATGTAGAACATGAATTAACTAACATGAGAGTGACAAAACGAGGCTGACTATTCGAGTAGGTTCCATCATATCCTGTGATGACGTTGAATTTCAAAATAACTTTTCTTTTCTTAACAATGTGATACTTGTTCATTAATTGTTGATTAACTGTTCATTAATGGGTCTCATCAGATCTTCATAAACCCTAAAACAAACCATTATTACTGAAGGTCTTTGAAAACTATAGCTCTCATTTTGTACGCTATACAATCAAACATTTATGTTATGTAAGCTGTCAAGAATAACTCAAACATATTTTTGTTTAATAAATATTCGTTGGTAGAACTATAGAACGACTTTGATGTAACTACCTTCAGAAAAGATCTGCTAATCCTTAATTTCGCGATGATCAAAAGCTGTTATGAATGTTAATGATTTCTAAGCTATTTTTATTTTAATAGGTTAAACTTTATCATCAAATCTATAGTTATATTTAAATATAAAATATGGCTGTTTAATGTAAAAACTGACACGAATTGAAAAAGTAAGTTACCTTATTTGTAAATGATTAAAGATAAATTAAGCAATAAAAGTAAACTTGGATGTCTTTTATAATTATATGGAAAGTTTAGTATTAGATTTCAATAAGATTTGTATTTTGTTTTATAAGTATAACATAAATGTTGGACATAGTAAATGGTGTAAATAACATACAAGCAATATTTAATTACAAAATGTATTTACAAATGTTATATCATCATAAATGATGAACCTCAATCAAACAAGTCATATTATTGTTACATTTTCCTGCTAGAGAACAAAATAAATCTCAAATTTGCATCAACATGACTCAAAAGAATATTTCATTTACAGTACACAAAGGTTTTTTTTGTTGAAGGCTATCTAGGATACTCATTTTATTAATTCGTAGTTATGTACCGTAAACTGAAACAACATAATTTATAATTGATTTATTCTTTATGTCCATTACTGTTATTATAATAATTGTAATAATAATAAAACGTGTTGGTTTTAATTTTATAGAGAGTTGAAGGCGGAACACTGGTAGAAAGTGAAATTGGGGGTGAACCCCCATTACCAATAACCCGTTCATTTGGCCCCGTTCCTACATAGAGGAACAGCCGGTACAATTCAGTTGCTACATTGGCAGCGCATTGAACAGTCGAGGAAAATCTTGTTAGCTCGTCCAGTCTGCAGGTACGAAAGTCCCTCGCCGGGTTAAACGGACGGATTAACGTTAAATCTTATTCCAATTGTGTTTCTCACAAAGTGTTCAGTGTTTTAGACAGGTTCTTGTGTTTTTCTTCCATTTTGGTATAATGAAAAATACTATTTTTGAACGAATGCAGTGTAGATTACATTTTTTATTGTGAATTAGATGTTCTCATACTTGAGATTTATGTTTGGAAATGTATTCCTTAAATTACATTTACCCTTCCAATAGTTTTGTTTTGCCATTTTAGTTACTCTATAAGTTTTTGACTATTTTAATTTAGTTTTAATTAATTTTAATTTAACCTAAATGTTTTATTTTATTTTAAAAACTGAAACTTTTGTATCAACCAAATTTATATTGTTATTACATTAGTAAAACTTACTAGATAAAATGATTGGTTAAGTATTGTTTCGTTTAAAATTTAAACTATTCATTCAACTAAGAGAAATAAACTTCGTCTTATTTGCCATAATGACCTAAACTTATCGGTTTAGTTTGTTATTCAAGTGCTGGTTAATTCAACAAGGTTTAGTAGGTTGGGGTCCTTATCTATTGCCGGCTCTCCTTTAGAATGTACGAATTGTTTAGAACAAATAGTTATCTAGTCTTAAAAAATTGAGTTTTGCATGGTCGTAATTGTAACCGTTTTAAGATGCAAGCGATGTTCCTGTTTTCATTTTTTGATAATGAAAATCCAAAGTTTGTTGACTGAGCAGTAATTTTTATTTCCAACTTTTTCATGTATTCTGACGAAGCTCGAGCGTCTAGATCGAAGCCTTGACAGTTGATTTTGCATGTTGAAACCATGTTGCATGTTGCATGTTGAAAACCATGTTGCATGTTGCATGTTGAAAACCATGTAGAGCAATATTGTGCCCCAATCACATATGTTAAGTCTTTAGCTAGGTTAAGTGAATCTCAATTAATTTGTTCTAAATAAGAAACTGGATTGTGCCAAGGGTTTAAGAACTTGAGTGTCCTCTAAAGTAATGTATGTAAAACTTTTATTTTTTATGCAAATCTTCGTAAAACTCGAGGGATGCCAAGTTCTAAGCTAAGTCATCTGATGATTTAACTACAGTTATGATTCAAGTCCTTAATACATGAACAGAATCCACAAGACTGTTTTTGACACTAACTTCAATGTAGCTTAGACTTAAGTGACGGTTAACCCTTTAGGGCCGAAGCGTTCTTCCAGTTTATGGGTGGCGGTAAATCTGGATAAAATTATTCAACTTAAAATATCCTACATAATAAAAAATACTTAAAATACACTACATAATAAAAACGTACCTCCTATTTCTAGATTTATGAAAATATATAAATATAAGGCACTAGGCTGAAGAGCCGTATGCTCGGCAGCTGTGTAATAATGGGCAAAGCTAACAAAAATATCTTCGTGTTGAGTTCCTTTGATACTTATATCAAAATGTTTAGAAAATATTAGTGAACAAATATTAAAGATTAGAATCTTTGTAAATAACATTTGTTTTAATTTTTAACCCATTTTTGTCAACATTGCCGACTATTAGACAGCTGCCGAGCACACGGAACCTCACCCTATATGGATTAACAAATCACACTAACCTGACTCTCACGTATGTAGAAAGAGGTTTGATATTGCCAGAATTTCCTACCACCACTAAACTGGAATAATGCGCTAGAGCCATGTTTGTTACATGCTTCATAGGAATTACTATTGGAGTGGAGAATTTAAGTCCTAAAAAGTATGGTCCTATAATATGAGTACAACTAGGTGTTACAGGGTTCGTCAGAGATAAACTCGCTAGACAAATCCCAATTGAAAAGTTTGTGGATGTCGTTAATTATAAAAGCTATTTTAAGAATATAGGCATGTCAATTACTCAAACTAATTAAATACCAAATGTTGTTTGATTCATTAAGAAACTAGTCTTGCATTAGTTTTGTGAAATGAATTTTACGTAATTGTATTTAACATTTGTTTTACTTGTGAATAAACTCCATTTTATTGTTTACTAAGAATTCGCCAACCTTTTGTTCCAACCAAAGTCGTTGTTAAAAAGGATTTACAAAACTATCAAATCGATTATATAATTTAATAAATCTAGATTTGCATTGTTGGCAAGTGATGAAATAATTCCAATGGCACACAAGAATTATTTAAACCTGTACAGCACAAAAAAATTGTTTCAACCTGTATAGCACAAAAAAATTATTTCAACCTGTATAGCACAAGTGGGGAACTGGCTACTTAAGCATCGACAACTGTATGGCTGGTTGCAAAATTTAGCTGTTTTTACATGCGAAAGTATAATTGGCTTAAAATGTTGTTACAAATCTATTTTTGGTTCAAACTAGTTTTAAGAAGTAGGTTACATCATATTTCTATCTGCAATTTTCATGTTCTAAAGTGTTCATAGTTCAATTATTTTATAACTTTTTTATAATAATTTGTATAGGCTTATGAAAATTATATGAACTATAAAGGTCTTGCAGATTGAAAAACCTTTTAAATGCCAGATAGCACTAAAAGCAGGAATAACTGTCTCAAAACAATAATTTAATAAAATAGTTTTTATATAAGATAGAGTAAACTTTATATTTTTATTATCATTATTATTACTATTATATTATTATTAGTAAAATTAATGTTAAACACCGCACGTTAAACTATCTATTAGGATTGGTGTAATGAATAGAAAATAGTTTAATAGGAGTAAATGCAGTGTTATTATATGAACGATTCTGTATGCAATGATTGTGATGGACTTGATAAGGAAAATAATTCGGTATCCTATAACGTGGAGCATTAGACTGGTGTTGAAAGAAAATGTGTAAAAAATACAGCCACAAGCACAAATGTTGAAAGAAAAATGTTGAAGGACACTACACACTTGCACAAAATGGGAAACTTCTCACTTTCACTGTGCATGATTAGCCTAATCATTAAAACCACCAAAGCATGACTTCATCACTTGTCACCTTCGCCATAAGCCTCGAAAGGTTGATGACCTAAACCAGATGAGCAAACGCCTCGACAAAGAAAGGACGAAGTCTTTCCAAAGACAAGTTCTCTGGTTTCTGGCATCCTTAATTGGTATCGCTGACCGAGGTTGAAGAAAGTTGTGTTTGCGTTTAGTTTTTTTTTAGTTATTTTATTTTAATTATAGGTTAGTTTTTTTGATGGCCTTTTCTTTGTTCATTTCACAATACATTCAACGTTTTGGTAAACTTAACGCCTTACTTGCCTTATCTTACCATCGCTGGAACCTATATAAAACAATGCCTCAAGATTTTATCATCTTTGCCGTATTGCTGCATCACAGATTTTCCTAACTGTTCATATTTTAGTACTGTAGTAAGAACATTATTTAGTTTTATACATTTTAATTTAAACTTATTATATTAGGTAGGGATTCTTTTGTCTTTTCAATTAACATAATTTTAAAAAACAAATTTCATTGTATCGTTAAAGGTTTGGTGTTAATTTTTTTTGTACATTTACTTTTTATAAAATAACAAATTTTATTTGTGAATTTGCATCGATAACACAAACAGGACTAGTGAATAATATTTCGAAAAATGACTGCATTACTGAATTATTTCAATAAATATTGTGACGTAATTAGTTTTATAAAATAATTTCTTATGAACAAAAAAAATTGTTTTAAACGAGCTGTCAAATAAACATCATGATTGAAGTGATAAGCATTAAATTGATGCGCAATACCAGTCCTCTCGCTAGATTTACAAATTAAAAGAAAGTTAAACTTTTTAAGTATTTTTGTTGTCATGAAGATAAATCAAAAACTTTCGTAAATGTTCAATTACTTTACTTTCATTATTTGCATTTGTCAGAGAAGACATTATTAAATTAAATACTAATGTTTAAAATGATATTTTTGTTTACCAAAATTACTTTCACCAAAATTGATTACTTGACGCATAAATGTATTTTTTAATTGTTCTTTTCTACACGCGAGGTGAATATTTTCACATCTCCATCATTTCCGATTTGTAATCGTGACATGGTACTTAACCTTTCCTTTCATTTGTCGTTCGTCTTTCCTCTCCCCCTCACAACCTGGTGCCTTCCTCTCCCCCTCACAACCTGGTGCTTCCTCTTCAATCTTTACTCAAGTACAGGTTAGGCAGCTAAGATATTTTTGTGATAATATTAAGCAATCATACATTTTTTCTACAGGATTATATAACTTTTTTTTTCACTTTTTTGTAGATTGTGCGGAACCTATACAAAAGTTTTCGTATTCAGTTTTCTCCGTCGTTGGCGTAGAATTTGTAGCCAAAATATTTAAGTGAACTTAAAAGTTTTTTGTTTGTTGACCTACAGATCTTCCATATTAAAGTTTTTTTTTGTATGAGGTAACCATTAAAATTTCCCAAGTGATACTTTTTGAAAAATTTTAAAATATTAGTGTAAAGGTTTTCATGGGAACTTTGTGTAGTCATGTTTTTTAAATTCAATTTTTTACTTGTAGTAATCATATATATACATATATACATATAAATAAACTGGTTTTCGTACACGTGAGACGTTGGTGACTGTGGTTCAATGGTCTTTCACAGGGGGACCTAAATGTGGCAGTCACCTTCTCGTGGTGCTCGCTGGATTATCCAACGAAAACATTTTTTTGTTTTGATCAGTCCCTTGAAATTGTCAGGTCCCTCGGAGCCGTATAGAAGACAGGTCAAAACAGACATTTTAGATTTCAGTTTGTTCGTGTTATTCAGTAAATATTTGTCAATGAGATGGTGCTGAATACCTTATGGGTACAGTGCCGGGCTTTAGCCCACGTCCTATTTATTCAATTTCTGGTATTTCATGTTCTTAGTTTGTAGTTTTTGAACTGTCATTCAAGATAAACTTAACGTTAGTTTCTTGTCTTTGTTCTACTTATATTCATTGACAATCAGCACATTGGTCTAATAAGCCCTTTCTATAAAATATCAACTTACATGTTCAAACAGGGCAATGCAAAGCTATACTTGCCACATTTTCCGTAGGAATTACTATTTGAGTGGACAATGTGGAAGCCTAAAGCATTGGCATGTGTACAAAAACTTTGAGGATTATTGAAAATTGTTTTATTACATTTTGTAAAATTAGACTTTTAACTTTCCTTTGTTAAGCTTTACTTTTGAGACTAAAATTATAAGGAGAACAACTGTTTAGCCAAGGTATACTTCATGGATTCAACTTATCAATTGATTAAATCATTATAATGAGGTCTTTGTATAATCTAAAGTAAAATAATTGTATTTACATATTTTTCATTTAGAATTATTTTAAATTAAAGTTATTTTCTATTTCATTTAAATAAAATGATCTGTTCAATTAAAATTTGTTAAAGCATTCTTTGGCCATTTTCTATTTGAAGAGTATTGCTCAAAATAATATGTTGGGCTTTCATTCACTTTATCGAACGGTCTGGTAAATATTTTCATGAAAGTTTTCTAGAACGCTTACCTGACTCTTCTTAAACTCGTTTGTGGGAAATACCGAGTCAATTTCTTTTTACTTGTAATTTAGTTCAGTTCAACTGAATAACTTAATTGTTTAAATTAACTGCAGTTCCCAGGTCTACATTGTTCATACCAAACTTATTATTTTAGTTTAATTGTACTTCTTTATTTTTATTTAATTGTTTATTAAACTATGTTGGAAGCCCAGCTTCAATAAGTAATTTCTGATTGGTGTTGTTGAAACGGTGGATTGGACACAACTTAATAGATCATGGAAATTTTGTTAATGTTTTTTTTATAGTTTTGCTTATGTATGTTGTTGTTTTCAGAACTCTTACTCGGTCACAGCATTGATTCGTTTACGAATTTCCTCGTATTTGTGTGTAGTCTGTTAATGGTTTACAAAAGGTTGTGTTTCATGTAGTTTTTAAGTTATTGTTTGTGTTTACAATCTTTACTTTATATTTCAACTTAATCTGTCAGTTTTAAAATCACTGATTTTGCTTTTAATTGATTAAATGTACAATACTGTTGTTTCATTGTAGTGTATTACTAACCAGAAAATTTAAGATTTCATATACAATTATTTGTTTACTTATTCAAATAGAAAGTTACTTTAATTATATATTTATTTGTTGTACATCTGTTTTTTTGTTGACTTTAAATCTATTTTTCAGAAAAAACAAATATGAGCTATCGTGCTTGCATAGTGGCTTTGGCCATCATCTTAACAGTTGTTGAGGCTCAGCGTCAACTAATCCGACCTGACCCAGAGGCCTGCAAGAACCGAGTGAAACACGCCGCCACCTTCAGAAATAATCATTACTACTTCTTCTCCTGGTTGCATGGACCCACCAGAAGCCACGAAAGAGATTGGCTTGATGGAAGAAACATTTGCAGGTGACTAAAACTTTTTTATCTTATGAAGTCTCCATACAAAGGTGGTATAGCCATCTTGAACCTTATAATTAATTAACCCGTACACATGGGGCGATTATCATTCAACTAATCTTGTTTGTCTTGCTTGCTTGTCCTTTTCATTATGCTTAGTAGGTGCATCTATCATATATTTAATTATTCCATCTGTTTTCCACCTGGATCTGACATTCAAAATTTTCTTCGTTTTTTCTTTCAAGTTTTAATTTCTAATGAGACATTTGTACAATATATATTTACTATTACATGTGAACTTTCTCATTCGACATTGTCTATTTATTTTCAATACAGTTTCTAGCCCTAAATAGACTTGCGATTCTAACTATCAACAGTTAATCACCGTATATTAAAATTAGGATTTGTATGGCATTACAATAGTTTGTTTGGAGATTTAAATGTATGTAAAACTATTGCAATATTCACACTGACATTTTGATCGTGTGTATTTTCTATGAAAAGTGAAGTCATTTTTAGCAACATAAATAAATTATAATATCCTTTGGATTTTAACGCAACAAGGAACATATTTGATGATTATGAAAGTTTGTCATCAGTTTAAGCGAAACTTAAACTTAGAATAAAAGTTTATCATTTTACGCCAAAACTTCAAATTACATTCAACCTTTCTTCTTTTTCACTACGCGATGACGTACTTGCGTAATTTTGTTGACTTGGTCATATTTTAAAAACTAACAAATAAACCTTAATAAATATGGATTTCATAACCGTTTTGCTAACAGTAAAAACTATCAAATTCTTTAGACTATTTTAAAGACTTTTTCATCGATATATTTAATTGTTATTTTGAGCAGCAATAAGTGTTTAATAAAGTTATGGCTTATGAACACAATTTCATTGAAAAACTGATAAAAAAAACTTGAGAAAATACCTTCAATATTTTTAATATGCTTTTCAAAAGTTAATTACATTCAATAGCATTAATTTATGAAATAAATTATGTAACTTCACAGATAGAAGTGTTGTTGTTTACCTTTTGAAATGTCGCTAAAAGTATATTGTTTACCTCTTGAAATGTCGCTAAAAGTATATTGTTTACCTCTTGAAATGTCGCTAAAAGTATATTGTTTACCTCTTGAAATGTGGCTAAAAGTATATTGTTTACCTCTTGAAATGTGGCTAAAAGTATACTGTTTACCTCTTGAAATGTCGCTAAAAGTATGTTGTTTACTTCTTCAAATATCGCTTAAAGTATGTTGTTTAATTTTTCAAATGTCGCTAAAAGTGTTGTTGTTTACCTCTTGCAATGTCGTGCTACAACGCACTGCTTATTATAGAAGGTTTCTAAAGACCTTTCTCCGTAAGTTATGCAAACCAAGAGGAAACCAATTTCGTAGTCAGTGAAAGCGCCGAACCTGTTCTGAACATTTTTTACCACTGCTGGGTCAACGTTCTTTAGCATTGTCGTGACCTTCTATAGCCTTAGTGCTGTCTTGCCTCTCCTGGTTTGTATTTGCAAGGTACTCAACTTCAGTGCTTGAATAATGCAACTATTAAATGGAATTTCAATTTAATTCAAGTTTACTTTTATTTTGTTAAAATTTATTTATTTTTCTCATTTGTTTTTTTGCCTAGATTTTTTATAAAGATTTTTATTAGAGGTTGAAATCAAATCAATATTTCGAATAAAACTTTTTGTTTCAATTGACTTTGTAATAAACTTGTACAATAAAAATAAGTAAATAAAAAAGCAATTAAAGTTTTTTTAAAGTTGTATTTTTTCATTGAATAAAAAAAATAATTCCGAACTTTGTGTTAAGGTATTGAAAAAACATATTAAATAAAAAACACCAATTCAAAGCTTTGTTTTAAAGTGTTAAAACATTTTTATAAAATAAATAATGAGATAACTTGTAAACTAATTTTAAACTATGGAAACTGTTTTTATAAAATAAAAACTAAAAAGTTAAACAATTTTAAGTTAATAACTTAAAATACTTGAAAGAAAGAGCGAAGAGTAGGTCACTCCTCCATCGTTGAATTCATCTGGAAGTGAAATTGTTCTCTCGCTTGACCTAAATTTGACTAACTGTTCATATCGTTGAAGTGAACTCGGTTCAATTGCTTCAAATTTGTTGACTTTTACATTTAGATTCGTTATAATAAATCAATTGATTCAAAGCTTAGGAACATTTTTACTCACGTGTTGAACCTTTCATTAAAAGTTTAGTATTTAAGAAGTTGTATATTTTTTTAGACTAAAAATAAACTTTAAAATAATAATTTTACCATAGTAGAAAGCGTTACTTTTTTGGTTACAATAGGCTAAGGTGATATATGACAGATTATATTACAGGTTTTTGCGGTTATAAAAAATGCTATATCAGGTTATCAGAATATTAGTTTTTTAGGTGAAGATAAAATTTTAAACAAAACAATTACAATTTTTTATTGTGAACTAAAACAACTTTCCCACAGAAAACATTGCCAAGACTTGGTTTCCCTTGAGACTGAGGACGAGTCCAAATTCGTTTACGACGCCATGAGACAGAACAACGTCAAATACATCTGGACGTCCGGCCGGAAGTGTAACTTCGACGGATGTGACCGCGCTGATCTTCAGCCACCCATTGTCAACGGATGGTTCTGGTCCGGCTCATCCGGTCGCATTCCTTCCACGAATTCGTCCTTCGGATGGCGCGGAGACTGGTCCCGCACCGGAGGCGGCGGCAGACCTCAACCAGACAACCGTGAGTTCGGAGAAACTGGCACCGACGAGGCTTGCATCGCCATCCTGAACAACTTTTACAACGACGGAGTAGTTTGGCACGACGTCGCCTGCCACCACGTGAAGCCATGGGTGTGCGAGGACTCCGATGAACTGCTCACCTTCGCCAGGTTCACTTACCCCAACGCCAACATCCCTTAAAGAGACCTCTGTCGGTGCCTTCTGAGGAATTCTAAGGAATCAACCATCCGTTTGTGGAATTGGACAACTGTCTGTAATTACATCTCATCTTAAGTCTTTCTCACACACACCCAACGCCAACATCCCCGGAAACACTCGGGTCCATCACTATCAACAGATTTGGGGAAACCTGATCCGTCATGATCAGACAAATGTTTGTAATTACATTCATTGCCTTCATTTGTAATATTCTGTATCTCACGATCTTCAAAAATATATATATTTAACTATTTATTTGTAGATTATAATTTCTAATTTATGTTAGCTCTAGAGCCATCTAAAATATGAGAACATTTCACCTAACTTTTGTAATATGATTACAATGTTTGTTACCTCATCTTCAGGAAAATATCAAAGAACAAATTCTCAAATACTATTTTAATTAGATAGTTCTTGACTTAAAGTTAAGTTGAACATAAGATTTTATTGAATAAAACTTAATTTGTATTTCTTATAGATGGTAGTATATTTAAATCTAATTTGTTCTAAATAGAGTAATAATACAATGATATAAAATGGAAATAGTAATTAAATATTTACTTTTTTAAGAAGTCTTTCATTCTACCCAACAATATATATATATATATATATATATATATAAATATAAACTTTATACGTTAATTGTATACAAATGACTACTTATTAACGAGACAAACTAACCAGTTTGACTTATCCACTTCTACCCATTATAATATAATAAACTACAATAAGGCCTGGTAAGTAATTGTTCTTCTTATATCAATAACAATTTATTGTCGGCATAACATGATAACGCTATCAGGGCTGTTCACCCGTGTTGTCGACTGCAGCGCTTGGGATTGACCCGTTTATTTATATAATCAATCGTGATGTCGACAAAATGGCGACCACGACAGGATTCACTGGTCTAATTTAAATTATTTTGGGTAACCTCTAATATATATTATTTATGGTACCATCGATTTTGATCTGTTTTCTCTTTATGTTAATCCTATTTAAAATATATGGTTAACTCCATTGGGCTAATGTAGATTATTTGGTAAATTCTAGGGAAACAGACCGGATTATATTAGGCTGCTTGGATAGGTTTCTATGAATTGATCTACATAGGTTATTTCTTTGTACCAAAAATAACCTAGTTTGATTAAAAGGGCAACCTAATTTTACCAATTTGAGCTCTTGTTAAAAATAGTTCCCGGGAATGAATTAGTAGATGCAGAAACAAAACGTGCTGCAGTGAATAAACCACATGTTCATATTACCATTCCTGTCGATGATTTTAGGTGTTCTATTCGTCGTTACGTCCTTGGTCAATGGCAGGATCGTTGGTCCAATTTCACCACTAATACCAAACTAAGATCCATTCGTCCCAACGTATCATCCTGGTCTACACATGACCGGCTCCCAAGGCGTACTAATGTTGTCCTGACAAGGCTGCGAGCTGGCATACAAGGTTGACCCATGATTTCCTCTTGTGATCAGGGGTTGGTCATGTTCCGCCGGTGTGCCCCTCGTGCAACTGTGTACGCACGGTTGCCCACCTTTTAACTGCCTGTGCGACCTACTCTTGTGAGTGCGATTTGGATTGACCGGGCTTCTTCTGATAAGGATTTTAAATAAGGAATCCGCGATGAGATTTAATCCGGTTCCTGAAAGCTATTGAATTATTTTATGAGCTTTAATAAGCTTCGCTTTTATAGTTTTTAAACCTTTTTATGACATTTAGTTGTCTGAATGGATGCTGAATACCTTACAGGTCTAGTGCCGGGCTTTGCCCAAACTCTATATAATCAATCCATCTTGTTAAAAATAGATAAATTTTAATAAAACATGTTGAATCTATCTAAATTTGTAGTTTTACAAATATTTTATGATTTATATATTTCATTATATTGGTAATGATTCATATAAAGTTTAAGATTCATTAGAAGTTTGAAGTGATTGTTATGGTGAACTTTAATTTTGGAATCGTGTGTGATTGTCCATCTTCATTGGGTTTATATTTGGTTTAGTTTTCAATTCAATGCTTTGTATTTTGTTTAGTTTGATAAAAGGATATGGATAACAATTTGAACATATTAACTTGTTAATCTGTTGGTGTTCCAAATTCGTAATTTAAAATTAACTCAAGTTATGGGTAATAGAAATTGAATTAGTATAGCCGAAACGTCGGCTTGTTCCAGGGCAACAAATAGTTTACGCTCTGAATTAAATCGTAATTCGTCCGATGAAGGAAATATTGATGCTTCGACTCAATTATAACTAAAAAATTAGATAAAAATGAACTATTAAATATATTGATGAAGTCTCAGATTCTAGTATTGTCGAGTCTCATAAAAACGTTGATTTCCAATATGAACTATCTATACGCCAGGCTCTCGGTGAGGCGTCTAGTTTCTTATCTGGTCCTGACGATCATTTCGGTGATGTTAAACTGCCAAAATGAACTTTTCCTCATTTTGATTATACCATTCAAGGTTGGGATAATTCTAATAATAGCGTGCACTGCCGAACGAGCTTGACAGCGTCTCAAAATTTAGGTAGGCGGTTCATTGACAATTGTGAATAACCTTTCAGTGGAGAATAATAGTTATGGTGTGGCAGTTGGGCTACTTAAAGACACATGAAAAACTGCTAGCATTATGGCCCAGATTGAAAAAAGTTCATTCATTTAAGACCTATTGACTACAATTTATCACAAGTTCGTAAATTTAGGCTGACTTTGAGAATATATTGGCTAGCCTAGAAATGTTGGATTGTGTATCACGGGCAATGATTCTGCAGAACCCTTGGTTATTTGTCTAGTTTTAACTAAGTTTCCAAATGAATTGTGTGAAGCATACAGCGTGTGAAGAAATATTGAAGTTAGATCCCTTTAGAAAAGCTTTAAAATTGAAATTAGACTTACTAAGATCAAATTCAGAATCAATTAAATGTACTAAAAAATGCTGATAATAGTGTTTATAAAAATAAGTTTAATGAAAACAAAGTTAATAAAGAATTATCAACTGTTGAAAGTTTCACCTTGTATACTCAAGATAAATAGTTGATAAAATTCTAGAAATTTTGAAATATTAAGCTGTAAGCGTTTTCCAGCAAGATAACTTTAAAGTTAATTAAATTAGACTAAACATCACTAGAGGCGAATTATTTTCATTATCTCATTATTTCGTGCTTAAACATGTTTAAGCACGAAACGAGCGCTAGTGCCAATTTGGAGTTACAATGGATGGAAATTTTTACCCATGCAATAAAGACGTAATACCCATCTACTGAACGGGAAAGGCCCAACACGAACAAACTAACATTGGCAAGAGCTATAATGTAAAAAATGATGATTCCTTATAATTTGTTTGAACTTAAAATGGTTTAGGGAAGGAACATGATTTAAAATTCTTTATTTCGTCTCATTTCCTCTATTTTCTATATATTGATAACATAAAAATTAAACTTGGGCAAGGTGAGAGAGTGAACAGTAACTTCTGATCAGGATGCAGATTTTCGGTCTGAAATAAAAAATATTGTTCAGGATAAAAATTTGGGCTAAATCCTATTTTAAACATGGCAATCAGTTCCAGCAACGTTTAATAATGGCCTTGGGGTTTTGTTTACATCTATCAATATGTTTTGTTTTCAGTATATCCTATAAACTTTAAATTTGTTGAGATAATATGAACTTTTTTATTTCGAAAAATGTCCAGTATTAATCTTTTTGTTGATCAAACTAAATATCTATGGAGGAAATAGAAAATAAATTTTCATAATTCATTTTTGAATTTTTATTTATTGAACATTAACAATATAGTTTCAAGATTTTTTTGTAAAATGAATGTTTGTTGAAATAATAAGTTCTTAAATATCTGGTTAGACATCCCGCCGTAAAAATATGGAAAACATTTTTATCAAATTTACATAAATTTTATCTAATGTAATAAAATAATTATATTGAGAATGACAATTTATTTATGGATTGAAAAATGGAATGAGTATTTTTTCCCATAAAAACTATAAAATACCATGATTCTGTGAGTCGCATAGGCTCTATAAAACAAATGATTATGTGTGCCACATAGGGTGAGCCTATATTTATTTTTGTCTTAAGATATAAAAAAACAAAACAAAAAATAATAGGATCGCAAATCGACGCGTTCTAGTTCTGGTTACCTTTTCGATCATTGTCTTATTTATTAACTATATAATGAGTATAGTCATTATTTATATGTATTTTTTCATCTGATATATAAAAAAAATTTCTTAATTGTATTTTATAATGTAGGTGTTAAAAATTGTATTCGAGGAAAGTTTTTAGTGTTTCAAGATTTTTGATACAAGAAGTTCAATTTGGCAAAAAATAACCCTGAATATGAATAAGATTCTTTATTTTATTTTTATTTTATTTTTGGCTCCAAGAGTTTGCAATAAATGTAACAAACCACCTTTTCGTCCAATTAAATTGTTTGTTAGCTTGTACAAAATTACTACTGGCAGCACTTTTTCCAGTCGTGACACCACATAACACCAACAAGTGTTAAATCCTATAGGGCTGCATATCGCCAAGAAAATAAATAAAAGGACGATCGAACAAATGGACTATGTACATAGAAAAAAATATTTATCTGGCGTTGCAAAGTTTATTTAAGCTATGTACAGTTTTATATCTAGCTATCGACTTTAGATCTTTAGACAAACAAAATATTAGGTAATAGTTGATATTTTAATAAAAACATTGGTGAACTCCAAAACTGTTCAAGTTATAAATTAACATGTAAACTACTTTCTCATCAACCAAACAACAAAGATATGAAACTATGAAATTTTTATATCTAATTTATAAAAAAAATGATATCTGATTTATTGAAATGGAAATGATATTCGGCTAAGAAACCTAAGTGCAGCTCTTTTGATTCATAACAATTAGATTATACAGCTACAAATTGGGGCTCAGCTTCAAAGCTGAATTTGTTGAGTTTAGCACAATTGTCTTCAAGTAGTCTTCTAACTTCGGAAGCTTATGTACAATCACCCAGTCAAGAAGCCATATTGAAAAAGCAGGTTAAATCATGTTTTTTGCTGGTATTCGTATTTTAATGGGAGTTGGGGTTAGACCTGTGGTTTAGCCATGTGTTTGCTAAAACAATGGCCATTTGACCATGCTAATCCCATGGGACTGTGACCAATGCGGAAGCCCCATGTTTTTATCGTGGTCTTAGAGTGACGAAGATACCAAATCTATTGTAAAAAATGTTAAACTGTTTTTATAAGCTTATTTAGTGCATAAAGTACCTATTTTACCCTTTTAATCAACTAAAAAGTACATTTATGTGAAATTTAATGATACTGAATTGAAATTTATTGTTAAACTCATTACAGACAGATCAAATTAATTAGGAATTATAAATTTACAGTACAGATTTAATTTATTTTCATTGTTAAAACCACTTTTAAAACAAAAATTGAATTTACTTCTCGAAATAATTATATTGATAGATACATATTTGAAAATTTCTAAGCTATATTTCTAGAGTTGACTGGCAATAATTATAATACCGCGCGAATGTGTTTTAACCATAGAAATATATACTAGAATGCAGATGTTCCATCCACCCAATGTAAATTTGCTGGCCCAAACAAATGGTCCATTTCAAATTTTCAAACCTTTTTATCTAAAAAAAATGAGGCAGTTTTTCCTTTCAAAAAATCCCTAATACGCCATTTACATTGAATAATGCAATCGAATTTCATTTTTCGCATCATCGGAGAATTTTTTATTAATTTTGGTTCCTTCAGTAAAACACAGTTTACGGAACTGAACTACCAGCCATATTTTTAACATCTGTTCTCTGATTGGCCAATGAAGTTTTGATATAATTTAGGAAATAAAATAATTTAATTTTAATCGCCTAATATC
>JARUHE010334889.1:0-10720 GCA_031471125.1 Archaeomysis grebnitzkii | reverse complement strand
AATAATAATAATAATAATAATATTAATAATAATAATAATAATAATAATAATAATAATAATAATAATAAAAATAATAATAAAAATAACATTAATAATAATAATAATAATAATAATAAGAATAATAACAATGAAATAATAATAGAATAAAAATAATAATAATAATAATAAAAATAACAATAATAATAGCAGTAGAATAATAATAACAATAGAATAATAATAACAATAATAGAACTAAATTATTTAAAGAGAAAATGTGAAACTTATAGAAGCTAAATTATATTATTGATCAAATTCCCTAACAACAACAGTAAACATTTTACTCCTCGACTTGACAAAAAGGAATGTCGTTCAACCTTTTATGTAAGCTATTGTGAAGAGGCAATAACATTTAACAAGGGTTGTTTTGATGTTAAATTTAATATAATTTAGTCCGTATGACAATATAAAAGTTAGTTGTTAAAAGGTTGATATATAGTTACATTTTCACTTCGTGTAAAATGGAAAAACTTGACTAACTTTTAGGTATTGGATAGTCAAAACTTACCTCATCAAACTGACTAACCTTTGTTAACACTGCACACTTTTTTGTTGAGTAAATCAAAATCGTATCACATCGTATCAATGCGATACAATTTTGATTGAATCACAAAAAAATTGATTGAATCAACAAAAAGATACAACATTTTTCTAGTCTAAATATTGTGAGTAATTATGTGTAACACTTTCTTTAAAATAAGATTTTTAAATTTTGAATATATAAAAATAGTTTAATACCTAATTTTTTAAATTAATTTTATATGTTTATTATTTTATTTGAAATACATTTGGAGGTAAACAACAAAGTATGTAGCCGCCTGACAAAAACTGCATTTTCTAAAAATATATTTTGTGAATAAAAATAAAAATATTTATTTTTAGAACAAATCGAAGGTTGTATAAAATAATAAAATTTATCTGAAAAACCAATCACAAGTATTACTTTGTAAATAATTCCTCGAGGCTGTTTATTTATATTTATATTATTATTATTATTATTACAGAAACGTTTTTCATTATAATTTCTGTTTGTAAATGTGCAAGTGTTTGTATATATTTTACTTTATTCAGTTATGCTTTATTATATTTATTTATTTCTTTATTTATGCTTGTTATATTATTAATTATATATTTATGTTTGTTATATTATTAATTATTTATTTACTAACAGTGCATTTATCTACACTTATAATATTATCATTTGTTTATTTAGTTATGTTTACTATAACATTAATGATTTACTTGTCTATGCTTTTATATTATTAATTATTTACTTATCTATGTTCTTACATTATTAATTATTTATTTATTTATGTTTACTATATTATTAATTATTTACTTATCTAAGTTTTTTTTATCATTAATTATTTATTTATTTAGGTTTACCATATTATTAATTATTTATATTTATCTCCATTTTGCATCAAAACCTCCTTCATTTGAACAACACTTGTATAAAAACCTCCTTCAATTGAGCAACACTTACAGCAAAACCTTCTTATTTTAAACAACACTTACATCAAAACCTCCTTAATTTGAACCGGACTTGCATCAAATCCTCCTTCAATTGAACAAAACTTGCATAAAAACCTCCTTCAGATCAACAACACTGGCATCACTACCTCCTTCATTTGAACAACACTTGCATCAAAACTTCATTCATTTGAACAACACTTGCATTAAAACCTCCTTCAATTGAACCATACTTGCATTAAAACGTCCTTCATTTGAACAAAACGTACATCAAAACCTCCTTAATTTGATCAACATTTACATCAAAACCTCCTTCAATTTAATAACATTTGCATCAAAACCTCCTTAAATTGAACCACACTTACATCAAAACCTCCTTCATTTGAACCACACTTGCATCAAAACCTCCTTCAATTGAACAACACTGGCATCACCATCTCCTTCATTTCAACAACACTTACATCAAAACCTCCTTCGTTTGAACAACACTTGTATCTAATCTTCCTAAAATTGAACAACACTTACATCAAAACATCTTTCATTTGAACGACACTTGCATCAAAACCTCCTTCAATTTAATAACATTTGTATCAAAACCTCCTTAAGTTGAACCACACTTAAATCAAAGGCTCCTTCATTTGAACCACACTTGCATCAAACCCTCCTTAAATTGAACGACACTTACATCAAAACCTCCTTCATTTGAACCACATTTGCATCAAACCCTCCTTAAATTGAACCACACTTACATCAAAACCTCCTTCATTTGAACCACACTTGCATCAAAACCTCCTTATTTGAACCACACTTGCATCAAAACCGCTTTCGTTTGAACAACACTTGTATCAAATCTTCATAAAATTGAACAACACTTACAACAAAACATCTTTCATTTGAACGACACTTGCATCAAAATCTCCTTCATTTGAACAACATTTACATCAAAACCTCCTTCAATTTACTAGCATTTGCATCAAACCCTCCTTAAATTGAACCACACTTACATCAAAACCTCCTTCATTTGAACCACACTTATATCAAAACCTCCTTCATTTGAACCACAGTTGCATCAAAACCTCCTTCAATTGAACAACACCTATATCAAAACTCCTTCATTTGAACAACACTTGCATCAAAATCTCCTTCAATTGAACAACACAGGCATCACCACCTCCTTCATTTGAACAACACTTGTATCAAATCCTCCTAAAACTGAACAACACTTACATCAAAACATTTTTCTTTTGAACGACACTTGTATCAAAACCTCCTTCAATTTAATAACATTTGCATCAAAACCTCCTTAAATTGAACCACACTTACATCAAAGCCTCCATCATTTGAACCACACTTGCATCAAAACATCCTTCGTTTGAACAACACTTACATCAAAACCTCCTTCATTTGAACCACACTTATATCAAAACCTCCTTCATTTGAACAACATTTGCATCAAAAGAATCCATTCAAATCGCATCCATGTCACACTAATCTTGGTAGAATTATTTCGTTACAATTATTTTATAAAAAAAATATTAAATATATTTTTATTTCATTGCTTTTATTGTTACGATTTAAATGGGATGTCTGGAAATGAACAAACAATTGTTATGAATGAAAAGGGTGTCTGTATTTGCATCATCATTCTTTTCTTCAATAAAGATACGTTAAGAGTTGAAGATCGTGTGTGGTCCAAAGATCAACTCTTAATGTTGGTCTTTTCGAAAACATTTTTGGTTGTTTAGTATTTTTATTACTAAAAAAGTAATATTTCAGTTACTATTTTAATATAGGCATTACTAAAATCAATTTTACTATACATTGTAAACTCTTTATGAAGGTTTTGTAACATATATGATAATTTATTAATCATTACACAACTAATATATGAATAATAATGTACATTTTTATAGTATATACGTGCATGGGAACATTTCTAAGAGTTTGTTACGAAATAAGATATTTTGTATTTTGCTATTACGTAAATAATGATAAATAACATTTATAATATTTACCATTGCTTAGTTTTGCAGCTAATACTTTGGGATCAACAAAGCTGAAAAGAATTTGTCTATTACACAAGATTTTCACATGCAGAAAAGTTACAGTCAGCTTTTCAAAGCTATTTCAAAGATAGTTTAATTCAAGAAAAGGATGACGAAAGAACCTACAAACTTTCAACACGTTAATACAAAAAGGGTTAAATTTTGGACGTACAATAAGGGATGTTTTTCATAATGTTTTAATGTATTGTGGTCCTTATAACAATAATTTGTCCTATATTGTAGTGTGTTAAGCTAAAAGGAATACGCCTTTGGTATGGTTTAAAATGTTGCTCTTGATCAATGTATTTAATAAGAACTATGTAAACTTGCCAAAATGAAAGTATTATTTTTTTTTATTTATAACTATTGTATAATTGTAATATAATATAAAATTCTATAAATATAATTATAATTATTATATTTAATATTGACCCAGTCAAAAAATTATTCTCTCGGCATACATAATTATCTGATTTATTTATGCGTATCAGAAAAGATAATTATATCAAAAATCCAATGATAAAAGAGGATAATTATCTCTGCCAAAATTTATTTTCGTCTAGATAACGCAGGCATACTGAAAAGATATATAATTAGAAATCACAGATAATGCCGAGATAATATACCTTTGATGCAAGGATAAATTCTGACTGGGACTATAATTACAAATCATTTCTTAAAACAATTTTTTTGCAGTTCAATCGCATTTGTATTGGTTTGTGAATAGAAACTAAGCATCTGTACACCATTGAGATCTCTAAGGTGTTCAGATTCCATATATTTTTTACAGACAAAAGACAAAAAAAGTACTGTTGAAATGTTTCATTTGACCATCAGAAAATAAATGAAAATGTAAAAATAAAATAAAAATAAAATAATTAAAAATAATGTAAATAAAATAAAAATAGATGCAATAAAAATAATAAAAATAAAATAAAAATAAATAAAATAAAATAAAAATAAAATAAACCAAATAAATAAAACAAATAAAATAAATAAATTAAATAAAACAAATAAAATAAATAAAACAAATAAAATAAATAAAACAAATAAAATAAATAAAATAAATAAAATAAATAAAATAAATAAAATAAATAAAATACAAATAAGCTAAACGAACGTCGTACAACATTGTCTTTGCAGCGAAGTTGAACGACTTGTTTCACCTTATAATTAAGACTTGGGTGTCTCTTTTTAAAACAATATTAAATATTTATTTACTAATTCATGCAAAATAAATCAGGTTTATTTATGTTTTAATAACTTTTTAATTACACTTAATTGCTAAATCAAGATTTAAGTGCAGATGTAATTATATTGAACAGTTTTGTATTCAAATATTGGAAAGAAAATATTTTCTTAACAAACTATATCTTTGTTTTAAAATGTTTGTAATTCTTGAACTATTATTATTCAGCTTTCATAAAATATTGAAAAAAAAACCATAACAAATAATTGAAAAAACACAAATAAATTAAAACAAAAATGAAAGAAAATTTCAATTCGACGAAGGTAGCAATCCAAAACAAATTTTTTGATGCTTTGAACCGAACCAACAAATCGGTCGAATATTTCAGAATTATCTCAACTCTTTAACCATTTCTTGTAACACCGGTGATACATAAATCTAGTGGTTTGTTCCATCTTATGTAGCACCAGTGATACAAAGAAAGTTAGTTTGTGTTTTTAATAACTGTATACAGGACAAATAATTTCCTGTATACATTTTTTAAAAAACATAAACGAACTTGACCTGTATCACTGGTGTTACGCAAGATGGAATAAGCCATTAGGCTTATGTATAACCGGGATTAGAAGGAACGGTTAAAGTGTTAAATGACGATGATTACGCATATTCACGTACTATATCGTGTCGATTCAATACGCAAATAATTGTAAGGTAGGTTGGTAACAAGATAAGGTAAGGAAATAATACTTGAAAAAGGGTAAGTAATAAGGTCGGATAAATGTCTTTGAATAGACGTGAGAGTTTACAGCAGCTTAGTTATAACATAGATTGAAGACGTATAGATGCTCAACATGAACTTTTCAATGGAACGTTTTGGACCTCAAGTTGCCACACACCGCTACAAAAATGAAGCCAGATACTTCAGTATAATGTATTTATCTATGTGATTTTAATTTAATTTTTCATCCTTCTTGGGAATTTTTTTTTTATTGAATCATTTAATACTTACATTTTAAACGTTATTTTATCTATAAGACCTATATACTGTAAACGTGTAAACGTTTGTTTTACAAAATTGAATATATGTCATTATAAAATATTGTTTTGTTATTGATTTATAGGTTTACAAAAACAGACGATTTACATTGGCTTCTACGAGAAACATCTTGAAAGACTGGTTATTTGGGTTCAAGCTTACAGCATTGAGTGATGCATTTATACATCTTTTATCTACGGTTATACCAAAAGTGTGGTTTTTATAATACTGGCACCCAAGACGAAAGAGTTCTTGTCAACAGAGAAATTACTTGAAATATATTTATTCAAGTTATTCAATAAGCTTTTTAAATAAAACAATATTGTGTGCATTTTGTTGAGCTATGTCTGAACGAACAGTTTCTATTACTGACCTACGATTGTTTTTGTTGGTGTAGTTGTTGTTGGGGTTGGTGGGGTTTTTGTTGTTGAGGGGGCGGATGGTTTGTAGATTTTTAACTAAATTTTGTCATTTTTTCATAAAATAGTTTAACAGAAAAGTTTGCTTGAATGAAAATAAAAACATAACATTCTAGACTGGTGTTACTAAGATTTTTTTTTGTGAAACCATAATATATTTATTAAAATGATTAACCGATTTTTTTGTTTGAAGGTTTAGCGAAAAGTTTATTCAAAACAAATGAAAGACTTGGAGATTTTAAAGTAAACTGATTTAAGATTTGTTTGCCAAAATGTATATTTGTAAATAATATAAATTTTAGGAGTTTTTTATTTGAACCAAATGATAGAAACATATTAATATAATTCTTCTAAGGTGAGTTGTATTTTACATCATAAAATATACTTTTTAAAATTATAAAATATATATTTTTTATATTATAAAATATATATTTATTTAAATTATAAAATATACTTTTTAAAATTATAAAATATATATTTTTTTATATTATAAAATATATAATTTTTAAAATTATAAAATATATTTTTTTTTTAAAATTATAAAATATATAATTGTATTCAACATTCACGCAAACTTTGAAATGTTTGAATATATAGACAAAGCTTTTGATGCGTAGCATTTACTCGTGCTTGTTTATTTACATTTTGATGTTTTAGAATAATCACCAACACAGTAACCTATTGAAGAGGACTCTTATTTCTTGGGCAATAGTAATATCACCAGCAATAGGGGTTAAAAAATCAACCGAAATGTACAATACAACTGTCCATTAGAAAAATCTCTGATTCAGAATCGATGTTTACATTTGACATATTCACCGATAGTTTAATTCACATTCATAAGCAACCATTCTGGTGTTGTTAATTAATTTTCTTTTAAATCCAACATGTTTATTTTTATATTTATTTCTTAATTAACGTAATACAGTTATTTTAAACATCACTTATTTACTACAAATTACTATAAAATCTTCAGTGAAATGTCTTTAGCTCAGGTTTAGTAAAAATCTTGAAGAATATTTCCTAATTTTGCGATCAAGATTGATTTGTCAAGGACTGTATATGTTTTAAGTAAGTTTTAGAAATTTCATTTTAACAAATTTTCATTTTTTCATTGTTCAAAAATTATAGTAATTCATTTCTAAAAGATTTGTTTGTCTCCTTCCTTTTAGAAACAATATGGTGTAAGAAATCAATCAACTTTTAAAAGTTTAATTTTATTAGATTTGTATTTTCATATTACATTATCAGTCAACGGCCTTTGGCCACGTTGAAACACCGCTTCCCGGCTGATCAGCGAAATTAAGCAACACTGGGTCTGGTCAGTACTTAGATGGGTGACCGCCTGGAAACACTAAATGCTGTTGGCAAACCCTGGCGGTGAATGTGCTGTACTTGCACCCATAGCCTGGTCCACTGAGGCCAAATTCCAATTTTTAAAAAAATACATTATTCAGAAAACTTTTAGAAATTAAATTCTTCGAGATTTATTTGTGTATTTTATTTTAAGCAATGTTTTGATGTAAGACATTAATATACTTTTATAAATTTAATTTGAATTGATATGTTTTTTATATTATTCATAATACTTTTTAGATATTAAATTTGTTAATAGACTTTTTTGTAAATAGAAATTAAATTAAATTAAATTAATTTAATTTAAATTAAATTAAATTTAGTAAATAGAATTTGGTTTATAAATGCTAACAATTAAACATCGAAGAAATAATGGATGGAATTTTGATGAAATACATAAAACTATTTTCACAAATTTATATGGATCGCCAATAGCACAAGTGAGGTAAGCTCTATATTATTGCAATGCGGGTTGCCTCACTTGTGCTATCGTTGAATTATATAGTGAATAAATTGACGATTTCATCGTTTTTATTTGAACATCTGTTAAACATAAATATTTAATATAAGAGGTCGAAGGTGTTGAAAAAGTTTGATAGAATTTTATTAATCGTTTCAACCCAACTTTATGTGAGTTAACTGTACAGTCTCTCAATGGAGTTCATCCTTACATTATTTTTTACCGTTAAGAAAAAGTCACAACATTATAGTTGTCTGCCAACGGTCATAGCCATATTGAAGCACCACTTCCCGTCTGATCAGCGAAGTTAAGCAATGTTGGGTCTGGTTAGTACTTGGTTGGGTGACCGCTAGGGAACACCAGAAGCTGTTGACAACCCCCGGCGGTGAATGTGCTGAACTTGCACCCATAGCCTGGTCCACTGGGGCCACATAAAAATAATATAAAAAATCATAGTTGTCTAGTAACGCAATTAATACCTGACATATATACGACTTCATACTATCATGAAACATATATAAAAGTAAATCATCTATTCTTAATTGCCAAGCATTTCTGTATGGAGAAAATATCTTTGGGAAACTGTACTTAATCATCACATATTTTATTAGTTCTTTTCATCAATTATAAGTTAGCAACCAACAAAAGTCAAGCAACGTTTGGTCTAACAATTACTTGAATAGGTGGCCTACTTGAACATCATTTCAGATAGTCATTGTACTTGATATCCATAGCCTAAAAATAAAAATTAGATTCTTATGTTTACATATTAAGTTAAATATTGTTCACAATACAATATTTTTCTTAACTCCAAGTTTTATTTTTTAGTGTTATCAAATTATCAAACTTAATTTAATTAAAAAATTATAATAAGGCTTATAAATTTGTTTATATGAAGATCTTTGCTTCATTTAATTAATTCTTCAAGTTAGTAGTTAATGTTTTTGACAAATTTTAAAATATTTGAATTGTTTGCTGTTGTTACTTTTGTTTTTAATTATGTTTTTCAATGTTATTATGATTGTTAGTGTTGCTATCATTACCATTATGATTATTAATACTATTATTATAGGCTTATTGTATTGTATAAGAATAAATATACTCTATACTCTATCATTATCATTGATAACATTATTATTATCATTATCATTGATGACATTATTATTATCATTATCATTGAAAACATTATTATTATTATTATTATTATCCTTGATGATATTATTATTGTTATCATTATCATTGATAACATTATTATTATTATTATTATTATTATTATCATTCTCATTGATAACATTATTATTATCATTCTCATTGATAACATTATTATCATTATCATTGAAAACATTATTATTATTATCCTTGATGATATTATTATTTTTATCATTATCCTTGTTAACATTATTATTATTATCATTGATAACATTATTATTATTATCATTATCATTGATAATACTATTGTTATTATCATTATCATTATTATCATTATCATTGATAACATTATTATTATTATCGCAATTATCATTATTCCAAGTAATTTTATCACAACCTCATGCAACAATAAAACACGTAACCCAAATGTTAAGTCAAACACAAACTGATATTGAGAACTATGATTAATGTCAAAGGTTGATCAATTTTCTCCCTGGAAGACTCTCCCGAAACACAATAATTTACCTAATATCTTTTCTGGAAAAAGTTGAATTTCATTATGTATATATATATATATATATATATATATATATAAATTCAAGTTAACACTTAACTAAGAATTGCTATAACGAATGAAATACATTTAGTTAGGTGTTAAAATATCTGTCATTGTATGTTCTGAATTACCTTCTATCACAATGAAGTATATATTTAATTATAATTGGCACTACAAATGCTATTTATTATATCCTAAACCAATATGCAACTTCAAACTCAAATTGTGTCAACCAATATTTTAGCATATAACCTCTCAATACAATAACAAATCACGATTTTCAACACCTTTAGTTATAAAAAAAAGTACGTTTCGTTATTATAGCATTGACATTTTAAAAATATTATTGTATTTGTATTACAAAAATGCAATTCATATGAAATAAAAATGTTTGTCGTTGATATTTAAACTAAAACAACAAAACATTATTTTGTCACAACACTAAACTAAATTTTTTTAACGGTTAAAAAACTTAATTAATTAGTAATGTATTTTCTGGAACAACAGTTTTCCTGCAAAAACTTAACTTTTCATCAGTCATTTATTTGTTTTGTATAGTAATTCTTTTAAACTGTAAATGCATACATGTAGTGCAGTTACCACAGGGTACACTGTGCCGTTACTACATGTTTTATATTAACACGTAAGAGTAAATGCTACGCATTTAAAGCTGTCTTTGTATGTTAAAAAAGTTTCTAAAATGTTCATTTTTTTAGTACAATTCTATATATATATCATAATATTAACCCTTTTCTTTCATTTGTTTATAATAAAAATATCTCTTAAACCTTCAAAGAAAATTGGTTGATCACGAAATTGATGATAAAATAAAACGAAAAACTCCTGAAATTTCTATTATTTAAAAAAGTATAAATTTTAGGCAAAAATGTCCCAACAGCAACAACAACAACTACAACAATCAGAGTTCACGTGTAAAAGCTGGTTTTTCAAACACAGCTTAATAATCTACATTTTTAATAAACAATCTATCATTATATATT
>JARUHE010334878.1:0-10720 GCA_031471125.1 Archaeomysis grebnitzkii | reverse complement strand
ATATATATATATATATATATATATAGATTCAATATATAGCGATCACATTATTCAATGAATACGCGAGCGTTTCACATATTTAGATCTTATTAGTGTTACCCACATCAAGTGATGTGTATCCAAAAAATATTATGGTTGAAGGATGCTATAAAAATGATTAAAGTATTATTTTCTCTAAACAATATTTCTGTGGAAAGTGAGAATGATTTAACAGAATTATTTAATTTTCATGGCTGGTTGGTTACCTGTGACCAAATATATTGCAACGGTTCATGGAATCATTATAATATCAACACACTGTAGATCCTTTTTTGGTTCACTTGTATTGACAATAGTACAAGTGAGGTTATCTTTGCCAAGTGAATATGGGTTACCTCACTTGTGCTATTGTCAATCTGCTTTATGTGGGTGCGAGAATGAGTTTACATTTTGTTTTGAAAATTCAAGAACTGTAGATTTTTTTAACTTATCAAGTTTTTTTGTATATTAATATTTCTTGGTTTTAATAAATATATTAAAATTTTATAATAGAGTCCGTAAGATTACATTTCATTGCATCTTAATCGACTAAATTGAACATTCACTCAATACCAAAGATCTGAAGAAAGAGTAATCTAACAAAACTTGATAAACATTTGAAGTTAAACGGATCAAAATAAGGCAGTAAAATCAAACGGGTAAGAGATAACAGATCAAAACGAAACGGATAACAGACGTCAACAAATAAAACAAATCAAAACGAAACAGATAACAGACGTCAGCAGATAACCATAGTAGAGCGAAGCGAAGCTGTCCACATGAATGGCTGGTGCAAGGCAAGGGAAGGTTCACAAGACCCGTTGAGTCGGTAGGACGAGGTCGCGTTGCGTTCGCTCGTCTTTCATGCGTTAGTTGGAGTCTTTCTTGCGTTGGATTTGTTGTGCGATCTTTGGATGCTTTTTTGTGACTCAAACTTTGGATGTTTTTTTGTGATTCAAACTTTGGATGTTTTTTTGTGATTTAAACTTTGGAATGTTGTGTGCGATGAAAAGTGCAAATTATATTCCAATTTATCGTGTCGAGTGCCCCTGTGTGGCATTGTGGCATGGTTATAAGTGAAATAAATAACTTTTTTAAGAGTTCTCTGTGAAATGTGGATTTTTTCAAGTGATAATTTCGACAAAATTAGAAAAAAAATATTTTAATATGTACTGTATATGTATAGGTTTTAATTTGAAATTAATATATACATTCTAAATCAAACAATGTTTTAAAGAAAACTCAGTGTATTAAGTTTGGTTGTTTAGAATATTCTCATTTTTGGATTTTAGAATTCACAGTACATTGAACAAATAACTAGCAAGTTTTTTGAATTTTTATTTAAATTAAATTTTTTTTTTGTGATGTTATATTCTTAATAAATTATAACTGTATGTCAGAAGCATTATATTTACATCTTAATTGTTTCTATTTGTATGGCTTTAGTAAATATTTATTTGTTGTGCAATGTATTGTTATGAACTTTGTATTTTTATGTTATCTTTTGTTTATTCAACATATTTAAACTTTTTATACATATGAAGAAATGGTTCATTTCTTGAAATTTTTTTCAGTTGGAAGCGAAAAAAGTGTTCACCTTATTTCATTTTTTTCTGCATCGATGTAGTGCAAATTATCTTTGATATCTTACCAAATCGCCCATCGATACTTTTTAAAATATGTCAAAACAAATAACTAATGAAAATAATAACAATAAAAATAATAATAAATTAATAATTCAATAGGTTAACTGAAATATATTTAAATCCATTCTATATGGTAATTGAGGTAGCTTCAACTTGACATTAATGTGTTCTATAGAAAATGTTTTTTTAAATATTCGTAAGGATTCTATTTTATTTCTTGTAATGAATCTTTCAAATGTTTTTATTTTTTCGCTCGAGAGTGTTTTTTAATTCCTTCTTGTTTTAAATCCATCAATACAAAAATCTTTTCCCAACTTTTATTTATGTAGATCAACTTTTATTTTGTTTGGATCCAAAAAAGTTGATCCGAACTCAAGAAAAGTTGGATCGAGAATGCGATCTTAGCCTCTATTTTTACAATTCAAAATCTTTTTATTTTTAAAAACATTAAATTGATGGAATAAATTGTATGTCATTGATGACGAAATTTTTTGAAAAGTGAATATGAATCAACAAAATTATTTAAGGTAATTATTTACTCGAATAATCCATAACGTTTTCGTAATAAAGAAAAACATTCGAAGCTTCTGTTCTAGATTTCAACAACCATTCAACAATAGGTCATTGTTTGATGTTAAGCAACAAAAAATATTATGAAACGTCAATACATTTCTTTCATTTTCCATTCTTCATAAACATAAGTTTAAATAAATAATTTTTCATCTAATTGTTGGTATTATTGTTGGTACAATTTAGTATTTTTTGTATACTTTTGTTCAATTGCATGCAAAATAAATGACATTTGTTAATTGACAGTTGTACAGAAATATGATAACCGTTTTATATTTAGGTATTACTCGGAATTTAAAATGATTGATCACAATGCCACTCATTCTTAATATATTATGTAAAGTTTAAAGAATTATTTACAAAAGTTTAAAACTATATAGATGATTAAATTGAGTTAGATTAAAACAATATTTCTTGAAAGGATAACTTATTAAATTTTGGTAAAATTTAATTCTATTAAACACGTAAACGGCAGTTATGAAAGTCAAGGCAATTTTTAATTAATTTCTTCGATTTAAAGCCTGAAGTTGGCGGTACATTCATTACTTATTTTCCGATCTGATTGTAATAATAATAAAACAATTATTAATTATACTATTAATAGTATGAATACAATTATTAATTATATTATTAATAATAATACAATTATTAATTATACTAATAATAATAGCAATAAATTTACTATTACATTAACACAACCATTTAATATTATTAAAATAGTAGTAATAATAATACAATTATTAATTGTACTATTAATAATAGCAATAAGTTTATCACATTAGTATAACCATTAACATTAGTTACATTTGTCTCCGCCTAATCTGTATAACTTGGGTGCTGAGTAACGGCGCTGTACGTCGCACTACAACCCGTGTGCAATGCCCTCAGCCACGTTGGTTGCGGCCGGAAGGCTCGACGACGCTTCCGGTCTGCAGTGAAACTCGCAAGATGGTTGCCAACGCGGTGCTCTCGAGAAGCTAAGACTATTCAGGTGTTGGTATAATTAGCTTGCGTTCTCGATCAACCTTTTTTTTTAAATTAAAATCATATCACTATTTTATTATCGTATTGGACGGGTTAAAAACACATCCCATTTCGGTTGAAAATTGTTTTGTGTTATTATTTACAGTTTTATAATCGCCATTAGGTCTTGGTTTGAAACCTCGTTACAACTCCGAAAAATCTAATAGCATGACGAATTCAATTTGGTTTTAATCTTCAATGTTTTTAAATGTTAACTTGAAAAGATTATGTTATGTGATTATATGATCTTTGGATTTTAATTGATAAAACGGTGATTAAAACTTATATGATTACAGTGTTGGATATAATTCTTCCCAGTTTCTTTTGTTCAAAATTTATTGCGTAGTTAAATTTATTCAACATTATGTCTAATAGTAAAGTGGATATCGCAGGTCCACTAAAGTGTTTTATTCAATGTAAAATTTCAGTTGATTCCTTTAAAAATTATACATCGGATTGCAGGAAATTATTTAATTCGGTCAAGTTATGATGCTGAAAAATATTTGGTTAGGTTTTGTTGCACAAAAGTCTGATTAAAATTTGAAATCTAATACTGCTTATAACATCGTCCGTTAATACAATCGGAAATGGTAAAACAAACATGTAAAAAATAATTCCTTGTTACTGTTTGATTATTGGTTACTTCGTGGACAACAAACAAATACTAATACTAGCAATAATACTACTACTAATACACACACCAACAATAATAATACTAATACACACGACAATAATAATACTACTATTAATTATGCTATCATGTGACTAATATTAATTTTCTGTTAAATAATCTCTTGTAATAACAATCCATTGATAAAGTTGATTATAATCTTGACGCTGAAGTACAATGGTAATAACACCTTGGATTATATATTGTTTTTATTCATAGTCGTTCTTTTTTTTAATTTATTTTAAAAGCTTTAAAGTATGATTTAATAAACATATTTTTTTATTCATAGCAATTATTTTTTTAAATTATTGTTTTGATATATTTTAAAAGGCTTAAATTATTATTTAATAAACATATTGTTTTATTCATAGCCGTTCTTTTTTATTTATTGTTTTTTTACAACTCTTAAATGTATTATTGTTTTTGTTCATAGCATTTTTTATTATTTCATTATTTCAATATTTTTAATTTATTAATTTTTAGTAAAAAAAAGTATTCCATTGTTTACGTCTGAAGTGAATGTGATGCCCAAAAAAATACCATGACGTGAGTGCTGTCAACAGAAGTACTTTTCTTAAGGTTCTTGAAAATTTGAAGTTTTCTAAATCTCTGTTTTAATTTAAATGTTTTATTTATTATGATTATTAAATTAATGTTTTGATGATCATCGAATTTCTCAAGCATCTCAAAATCTTATCGAGGTTGTCCGCACGCAATTACAACAGTTGCAGACATTACACAATCGTTTGATATAAATGTGGAATTGAAACTAGTTCTATCAAGTCGACAAGGACATCACTTGGGCAGAATATAATTAACCTGAAATCAATGAATTGGGTTAAACTGATAACAACTTCCTACATCAAACTTGTGTCCAAATTATTTCGGTTCTTGCCACCTTTGTGGAATAATCTTTTTCATTTTTCGTGTTTATTTTTATCTCTTTTTATTCGTCATGTTCTTCTGTTCTTGATTTCAAACTTGCATATTATTATTTATTATACATTTTTTTACAGGTTTATAATTTTTAACGTTCATTTTCTCATTCTATGATATAAGGTTTACGTTATTTTTGCTCTCACTGTGTTCAACCATCATTTAAAGAGTTATTGTATTTGTTAATAAATGTATTTATTCCAAGAAAAAAATGTATTATCAGTTTTTAAGCTGGATGTGTAACTTTAGCCACGTGATTAAAAGCTTAAGGTCTGCATTTATGTTAATGGTCGAATCATTACACAATCAATATTGTATTATCTAATCATTTTTTAAATTCAATTCATTTTTATTTAAACACAGGTCAACTTTTTCATTTCACCTTCTCAACCCATTTCGTTTCATTTCAAATAGTTTCGTTCGTGCCCATGCATTTCCTACCATAATGAACAATGGTTACATTTCCGAGGACATTTAGTGTTTGATAATGTATGATTATGGAGCGAACGAACAAGGTCAGTTGGCTTGGCCAGGTCAAACCAGACCGGGATGTTTGTTTTGTTTTGTTTGAATTGTTTACAAGTCGCCGACTAATGATTATGTATGGTCGAAAGTTGTCATTGAATTTTTTCATTGTCTTCAGTGAAAGTTTTTTGTTGATTAATTCATCTCTTACAATTATTATTGTTAGTTTATTCTATTAATACTTGAACCGTTTCTTATAACACCGGTGATACATCATTCGAATGGCTTACTTGTGTAACATACGATGGCGTAAGCAGCTGTCATTGGACTAATGTATCACTGGTGTTACAAAAACTATTAGTGTTAATATACTAAACAATAATCGCATGGGCGTTCTTATCTAAAAAAACTTTTACTGTAATGTAGTAGGTTCGATGGTGTTAATTAATACTCAATACGCCATAGTCTTTATTTCGAGAAAAGTCCACTCTAATCTAATTTGATCTAATCTAATTTAATGTAATCTAATCTTAAAATTTGTATAGCGCCCCCATATTTTGTACTCCCTCTGTTGTTTTCAAAATGATGAATCAACGCTGGAAATTGAGGAAAACATAATTTTGAAATATTATTTTTCAATACGATTTTCAAAACATTCCCCCAAGGGTCTTCTGTCCGAACTGTGGTGTACCATCTACCCTCGGGTCTGTTTCCCACAGTTTCTAATGACGTCACAGTTTCCCCTCGGGATATTTGGCTTTGGCACACATGGCTTTCTAGGCGAATGGCAAATATTATTTTCCTCTTAATTATTGGGTGGAAGCGAAGTTGCTTCGTTAGCGTAGGCAGGTGAACGAAGGAGAGGATACACAATTGTCTCAAATTACCCCAATCCTGTGGAACAAAAACTTGAGTTAATTACAACGTTCCTGTGCCTTCAGATATCTTTGGGCGGTTCATTTATTTAGCTTTCGACTTTCTTCAACGTTGGTTTTTGTTTCAATGGTTAAATGATTAAAATATTCAATGTTTGTTTTGCCTTTAACGTATTTATTTTACTGGTTCTATAATTTAAGTGAATTTAATTTATTGTAGTCTGGGTTTCTTTGATTTTTTTCTGATTTTTTTATTAGTTATGTTACAGATTATTAAGCTGTGACTTAAAGACCAGCCTCTATAACTGACCTATGATTGTTGATGATGATGTGTGTACTCTTACCTTAATGTTGTCTTATCTTCTCTCAAAATTATAAATAAATAAAAAAGATTATTTTACATATATTTTTTGGTGAAATTAGTATTTAATTATTAAAACATCCATTCTATAAGGTTTTTGAATTCATGGTTAGCCGAGATTTTTATCTGGAGGTTTAAATAAAAGAATTGGAAATGTTAAGGACTTTTTTGTCAAAGATTTGTAATTAGTTAAAAAATAGACATCTTAAGAGTTTCTTGACTCGGCTAATTTTTCATCAAATTCATGGTTAACCAATCTTTTAATTTGATGGTTTAGAGATAATTTTATTCAAAATAAACAAAATAAAAGTGTTAATTAATCAATTCTTCTATCAAAACAGAATATTTGAAAAACTATAAAACAATTACACAGAATTTTTTTGAGTATACACAGTTTTTAATTTGTAGTATTCATGCCTGCTTGTTTTGCTTGTCAATTTATGTTTAGAGCTGTACAACTATGCTAAAGCGTTAAAGCTAAACTCTTTTACAATGATGTTTACAGCAAATTATTTGAAGGGGATCAAATTTGTAATTAAATCTTAAAACCCAACTATAATCCATGTATAATTCAATCCTAAGACTCAACTATAATTCATGTATAATTCAATCCTAAAACCCAACTATAATCCATGGTTATTTTGAAATATGTTATTATTGGACGAACTTGTTTGTTTTCGATGATTTTAACAACAATTTCAAATTCATTTGTTGGAAAATTTTTTCTCTTGACTTTCTCTTGTTTTAATTGAAACGTTGGTTTGCCAGACAAGCGACGTTATTTGAAGTTAACATTTTCTGATTTGTTCGACGTCGTCACTATTTTGAAGATGGCTGTTGATGAATATTCTTTGTGGGTAAAAACTATTACGAATGACATTCAATGTTTATCATAAATAGTAATTATTGATAACGCAATGGTAATTATTATTTATATAATAATATTTTTTATTTCTATAATAGTGATTATTTATTTTGTAATGATAATTGTTAGCTATAGAACGATAATTATTAGTTAGTGTTTATTATTTAATATTTAATATAATTTAACCTCTCTTGATTTTTGTATATTGTAAAAGTTATAACGAATTTTTCCTCAATGTAAAACTTGGCAGCTTTTTGTTGATCTTTTTTCTGTGTAAAGAAAAAAATATTGAAAAAATATTATTGAAATATTTTTTCAAAAATTCACTAATGTTGGTTGAATTCAATTATATTTCTCAAACAATCAAGAATCTGTGCATGCAATTATCTCGAAATTTTCTTTGAAATCCAATAAAAAATGAAAGTGAAAAAACTTGGAAAGGAAATTTTTTTACACAATTATCGTGAAATGAAAAACTTGTTCAGAAATATCATTTCATGATTTTTTGAACTTTACCAGAAATCGAAACCGATTCTTTCCTTTCGTGTTCATGCGTACAAATGAGTCGTTTTCAGGTTTGGTTCACGTGTTGTTGCGTCGTAGGTCTGCCAATGTAACAAAACAAACCTTTAATCATACCAACCCTTCACTGTCTTGAATAATGATTACCCTAAGGAATACCTTATCTTGAAATTAGTATTGAAAAGAACGTTTATTGCAAGGGAGGTTTTCATCCATTGAGATATATAATAAATTAAAAAACGCATTTATATCCTCGTGAAGTTTTCAAACGCATGTTTTGTAGAGAGGCATCCTCATGTTATGGATCAGTTGTGAATAATCACTCTGTCATGCTGGACAGAAAAGTTAATTTAAACGTTATAATGATTCCAAGAAGCTATTTAAACAAAACAAGGTCTTGGATTTGAACGCGTGAGTTATCTTAATTCAAATTACGATCTGTCGAGCCAATTTAATGCTTTCACGAAATCATTCTATTTAAGAATATGTTTTGGACATTACCTTTGCTGCTTTTTGTCCCCTTGTGTATCACGCCTTTTTATTGGTTGCGGAAATAATTAACGTTTATGAAGGTCAATTTGTGCAAGTGTGGTTAACATCGTTTGTTTGTACAGTTATTTACATTTGTTTTTGTCGCTTAATAGTTGAGCTGAATTGTACACGTGATGCTTTAATGGCTTTTAAAGTTAGAGTTTACATTTTAATTAACATTGCAATTCAAAGTAATTATGCATCCTATAAAATTTATCTTCTTAATAGTGTTGTATGGATGCACTTAATGGACAATTAATAATTAAGAGATTATTTTTACCCATGATGCAAGAAAATAATGTTGCCAATCATTGAGCATGTTCTAGACAACTCTGTCGTCTGTGGTGAATGGAAAAATAAACCAACTACTTGTGGTCAATGTTGGCTAGGCAGTGAAACATTTGCTATACACATGCAAATTGAACTGGTCGTGAGAATTTTCTCATTGTTATATATAAAGACCAATCCATAACGCACAAATTCCAATGTATGTTCGTTGTTCTACTGAGATACTTGCTGGCGGGCATTACTTCATCTAGTTTTACCATCATTTATTTCTAATGGTAATAATTCTTCAACACAGTGAAGGGTTATTAACATCAAATGCGGTTCGAATTCTTACTCCATAGAAGTCTCTCACCTTGGAACTTTGGAACACCTTCGTCCAGACGCGAACGAGACCTTAAGAGTAATTGCTTATCACGAACACGCTCCACTTTGCGTCTCAAGGCTCGCTCTTTCCTCTAATTGATTCTTTGGTTCATATTGTCAACTTTGCTTTTTTTAGTGTTGCTAAATTGTTTACAGTCGTGCTATGTATGTATAGAGTGCTACTCAGTATCCCTTTGTTAACGTTATGATAATACCAATAAAGTAATAATATTATTAATAATTATAACAATACTAAAAATAATAATGTGTTTAGTGTCTTCTAAGGTTATAATGAAAATAATACTATTAATAACAATTATAATAATAATGTGTTTTTCTCTTTATCGTTATAATGAAAATAATAATATTAATAACAATAAGAATAATAATGTATTTGGCTCTTTATAGCATTACTGTCGAAATCAAACCATATCTATACGCTTCACAAACCAAAGATATAAATACCGATGTTCACGGTTTGTGTTAGTACTTTTTAAGGTTAGTTTTGCTATTTTGACTTTCGTAATTTTTATAAACTAATCTTTTGCATAAGTACATTTAATTTTATTAATTCTAGTTAATACCAAATTTCTAACATCCAACCCGAAAACGTGTTTTCTAGAACAAACGAAATAATGACCATTGTTAGATCTAACAAATTTATATTTGAACAAAAAATTTAAAACTATCTCGCGTGACGGCAAACTATTTTCCAGATTTATAGATGCAAATGAAATTTGAAAGATGACAAAGAATTCAACTAATTAGGATTTTAGTGTAAACACAACTGCGTGATCTCCTCATTTAGCATTTCATTATTATAATTAATGTTTTTCATTATTATTGTTGGTTTATTTGTCTTTTCATTATTATTATCACTTCATTTGTCATCCATTTATTATTATCTTTTGATTATTGTTTTCGTAGTTAGGATTTTCCAATACCTACTCCTTTCTTCATTTCCTCCTTCTGACATTACCTTTTCTCTTTGTTTGTATTCTACCACGCCTTCGTGAAATGCTATTTGCAGCTCCATTGCTGTTTGCCCGGTAAACAAAAAACTGTTTTGACTGTTGGTTGTCATTTAAATTATTTATTGTTTGCTAAGACCATTATTATTACTTATTATTTGTTATATTCATTATTATTATTTTTCACATTTGTTATTGTCTTTATTATTATTATTATGTTAGTCATTATTATTGTTGTTTATAATTATGTTGTCAGTGTAATTATTATTATTATTATTATTGTGTGATTTTTTCTATTTATTGCCACACCGTTTTCTCCTTCCGGGATCTCCCGCTAAGTGGTTTCTTTGAATTCTCCCAAAATTGCAGGATTTCGTGTCGTTGACAATTTGTCGAAATCGTGAATGGTTGATCGCCATGAGAATGTCATGCGTGATGACGTCACTCAAATGCCATGAAGGTGGCAAGGTTTCGAAAATATTTTTCATTTTGTTTTCAATATTTTCATTTTATTTTGGTTTTATGAAAAGCACATTTCAATTTTTTTATCGAGCGTTCCGTTAGGAAAAAGCTCTATATAGGTTTTAATTTTCCGTCGTCGTCGTCTTCGTTGTCG
>JARUHE010334867.1:0-10720 GCA_031471125.1 Archaeomysis grebnitzkii | reverse complement strand
TGTATGTATGTATGTATGTATGTATGTATGTATGTGTGTATGTATGTATGTATGTATGTATGTATGTATGTATGTATCTATATATAAGGAAATAAATTAATTTTCTTCAGTTTATATCTTCCCTCTGTCTCTATGTCTTCACATCTTTTCCCTTCTAGGTATGTGCTAGGTAGTGTCCCTGTTTGTCCAACATTCCTTTTCGGGTCACAGCGTCACTCGCTAATGTATTTATTGCATTTAAATTCCCGCTGTGAGAAAAACCGAGAAATTTCACGGCTTTCCTGATGTATGAATTATTAATGTTTTTATATTATTATTATTATTATATTATATTATTATTATTATTATTATTATATTATTATTATATTATATTATATTATTATTATTATTATTATTATTTTTATATTATATTATATTATATTATATTATTATTATTATTATTGTTATAAGTATTATTAATGTTTTTTTTGCCTTTAAACCAACGTTTTTATAACGCCGAAATTGTGGTGTACTATAATAATAACAATAATAATATTATTAACAATAATAATAATAATAATAATATTATTAACAATAATAATAACAATAATAATATTATTAAAAATAATAATAATAATAATAATAACAATAATAATATTATTAACAATAATAATAATAATAATAATAACAATAATAATATTATTAACAATAATAATAATAATGATGAAAACAAAAATGGTAATATTACTACTAATATTAAGATCAATTGATGTACTATTTTTAGTATTTATTTATAAAATTACTCGTGTCTTAATAGGTTAGTGATCGGTGCCAGATTGTTTATCTTTTTTAATGGAAGTTTGGGTATTTTTGGGGATGGGTCAAAACGGAGCAGGCCATAACTTTAGAATTAGTTCAGTGAGTTGCTACCAGAAATTTGGCATTAAAACCATGTATGGCACCTGGAAATTCAAACCATGTATGGCAACTGGCAACTGATGCAAGTGGCATAAGCATTCATATTTATTTTTGCTCTGAAGGTTTATTTGGGCTAGTCAGTTAAAAAATACACAGCAAAGTACATTTTTAAATTAAATAAATTAAATCTCAAGACAAAAAGAAGGAAATGTGTTCTTGCCAGTTGCCAGTTGCCATAAACCTCTTAAATATCGTATTATAAGAAATATTTCACTTAAATTTATTTAGAGTGATGGCCTGGTATGGACGAACATAAAAAAACTGAGGAAGACATAACAGCAAGAAGTGGAGGAAAAGAAAGGAGAAAGGAATGAGATAAGAAAAGAAGAAGAAAGACTAAAAATGGGAAAAGGAGAAAATGAAAACAAAGATAAATAACAAGATAGAAGAAATAAAGATATGAATTATGATGATAATGATAATAAAAATAAAGGTAAAAATAACATACTGATAAAGGTGAATATTAAAATGATGGTAAAAATTAAGATGACGGTAAACGTACAAAAAATAAATTAAGATGAAGAAGATAAATAATAAAGGTAATAAAGATAATTAAGATAAATAAGATAAGAAATAATGGTAAAATGATTGATGGAGATGAAGATGAAAATTGTGAAAAATAAGGAGAGAAAGCAAGATAGATGTTGTATGATGTTTCTTTTGTGCAATATAAAAACCTGTAAAGATGTCTTATTGGTGTTGAGGTGCTCTAGTTAACACTTTAACCGTTTCTTGTAACACCGGTGATACATAAGTAACATCAGTGATACAAAACAAGATAGTTTATGTGTTGATACATTTATACAGGCAAATATTTGCCTGTATAAATGTATCAAAACATAAACTAACATGCTTTGTATCACTGATGTTACATAAGATGGAGGAAGCTATTATACTTATGTATCACCAGTGTTACAAGAAACGGTTAAAGTGTTAATATTAGGTGTTGTGTTGCGGGTTTGGTGTTGTACCTTTTATGATGTTGAGATGAATATTTGGTGTTGTTCTATAATGGTGTAGCTCGTTTTTAGTTTTGTGAATGTTTTATATTTCAGATTTTTTATGGTGGTTTGTAATTTTATGTTTTTTGTGTATTTTTTGTGTATTTTGTGTATTTTTGTGTGCTGTAATGTATGTGTTGTGCTGTTTTGTGCTGGTATGTTCATATGTAACATAGTTTTGTGTATAGTGTCAAGTTGAACTGGTGATTGAATTTTCTGCTTACAACAGAAACTTATAAAACAACTTCAATTGGAAAAGTAACATCTAATCTAAACTCTTAAAAAGCAATACTGGTTATTGTCATTATCATAACCGTTGTAACAATCATCATCATCATTGTAACAATCATCATCATCATTATAATAATCATAATCATCATTATAACAATCATAATCATCATTATAACAATCATAATCATTATTACAGCAATCAACATCATCATCACTCATAATTTAGCACAATAGAAATGATAAAGTAGAGTAATTCCATTTTTTTATTGTTCATAATTTTTCTAAATGAAAAAAAAATGAAATGGTTTCAACAATTCGTTATTTTCATTGTTCTTTAAATGTTAGCAAATGCCTCGAATTATTTTAGATCGACAATAGCACAAGTGAGGTAACCCACATTCAAATAACATAGAGCTTACCTCACTTGTACTATTGTCGATCCGTTTATATTTCAATAGATACTTTAAAATTATTTTTGATGATAATTCAGACGTATTTCAGTTTTTATGACGATACTTCTTTTTGCAATCGAGTTAATGTTATTTCCCTTTTACTTTGTTGATTTAAAAAAATTGTACTATTGTCTCTAATAGTAATAATAATAATGATAAGAATAATAATAATAATAACAAAAATTATAATAATAATCCCAATGTTGTCACAACGTTATTTTAAAATGTTCCAATATTTATACAACGCTGTATTTTTCAAAACATTTGTAATTATAAATATTATAGAAGCCAACGTTATATGAACATCTGATAACGTTATTTAAACGTTTATAACAACCTTTCGTACACCTTTTACTTTAACAGACTTCAGTACAACGTTATATGAACATTTTTATAACAACGTTGTTTCAACTAACCATTATTTAACGTTTCTGAAACCTCTTTTATAACTATTCCACATCAAAACTGTACTTAACGCTTCATTAACGTCGTTTATGCAAAATTCAACGTTTTAATAACGTTTATATTTGGTTTGTTGCTACAAAATTCAGTTTAACTCTCTAAAAATGGTTGAAACGACGTTGGTTGCCCACTGGAATAATAATAATTATAGAAAACATAATAATAATAATCATAACAAACATAAGAATAATAACAATGGGGATAATAATAATTATAACAGTTATAATAACAATAAATACTACAGTAATTATAACAATAATGACTACAGTAACAATAATATCAATGACTACACCAATAAAACAACAATAATAATGAAAAAACAATAATAGCATTAATAGAGTTTGTACCGTAATTGTATACACTTACAAAATGCTTAATTGTATAAATAGTTGGTTTTCAATTATAAAAATTATAACAACAATAGTAGCAATACAAACAGTAACAGCAACAGCAATAACACTACTACTACTACTACTACTACTACTAATAATAATAATAATAATAATAATAATAATAATAATAATAATAATAATAATAATAATAATAATAATAATAATAATAGTAATAACAATAATAATAACAATGATAATAATAATAATAATAATAATAATAACAGAGCTTAGAGTTAAGAGTATATTTATTCTTATATAACACAATAAACCTACACTATCTCAACATTGATTAACTAAGGCATATTCTAACAGTATCCATATTATAAATCATAAAAATGTTATTATTAATATTTTCCTTACATAGCATTTATAATAAAAAAAATCTAAACCATAACTCAGTATTCAATATATTAATAGTAGATAAAAATAAAAGGTTAATACTATTTTATTTACGATATTGCCGAGACACGGTGTTCCTTTAAGAAGCAGAGTCCGTTTTAGGTTATACCTGCCAAGGCATCAAGGCTTAGCATCTTCTGCCGAACTACTGTGGAAGGAGCACTCTTAAAAAACGGAGCTTCTTCTTGTTGGCACCTCGATGGTTGAATTCTTCATGATCTTCAACTTGGCGTCCTGTATCGAATTAATTTATTGGGGAACGAGTACTCTTTATTTACAATAATTATAGTAATGCTAATAAGTATTATAATAATAATGCTGATAATAAAAATAATAATATCAATAACAATTAAGGTATAACATCCTCCAAATTATGGATGTTTGTGGTATGGTTTGATAGAGTTGGATGTTTAAACTTGGAAGACCACAACATAGAAATTAAAGCTTTGCGGGCAATAATGTGAAAAAAAATGTTTAACCTGCTACCCTCAGCAGGTTCACGTGGTTTGAAGAGCGAACTCTGGACGGCTGAGGGCAGCATGTTAAAAATTTCCTTCATATTAATGCCTGCAAAGTCATAAATTAGAGTTCACCAGAGAGTGATTTATCATTGATAGAAATTAAACATACATGAATGGAAGATAAAACACTGAAGTGAAGAAAAAAGGACATTAGATAGTGCTTTTTCATAGGGATTTAATTTATTTGTTTAATAACCAAGTATACACATTTGTCGTTTCAATTTTATTCTTTTATTTCATAAAAGTTCTTACCAACTGAATTATAAACAAATAATAATAAATAAACATTAACTATAATTATTAACAGTTAAAACTAAGGTCTTAGTGCGTGGCGCACTAAGCGTATAAACTATATCGACCAACAAAAGCACAAGTGAGGTAAGGTCTATGTTATTTGAATGTAGCTTACCTCACTTGTGCTATTGCTGTTCCATATAAGCCTTGTTTTTTCCAAACGATGTACAGATGTTGGTGCAACGAATTATTTCTTTGACTTTTAAGCACATTTTCAGATCAGTAATTCATTTTTCAGTCAACCTATTTTTTCAATGTTTATGTTAAATGGATGGGAAAGAATTCTTAACCTTTTACCGCTTCAATTAATTTCGAATGAAAATCAGTTTTGTAGATATTTTTGTTGGTTTTAGTATTAGTAGCATTATTATTGTTGGTTTTAGTATTAGTAGCAGTATTATTGTTACTGTTAGTATTACTTTTAATATTGTTATTGTTAGTAGTACTGGTATTAGTAATATTGGTAATAGCAATAGTAGTAATAGTAATATTAGTAGTAAAAATAGTAAAAGTAGTAATAGTAATATTAGTAGTAAAAATAGTAAAAGTAGTAATAGTACTAATAGTTTTATATGTAGTAGCAGTGTTTTACAAATAGGAGCAGTAGTATTACAAAAAAGTATCAGAATCAGTACAATTAGTAGTAGCGGTAGTACAAGTAATAGTATTAGTGTTGATATTATCATTACTACTGTAATAGTATTAGTAATCACTTTAACATTACTACTGTATTAGTAATAGTAATTACATTAACATTACTACTGTATTAGTAAAGGTAAGTACACTAACATGACTATTGTATTAGTAATAGTAATTACATTAACATTACTACTGTATTAGCAATAGTAATTACAGTAACATTACTACTGTACTAGTAATAGTAATTACATTAACATTACTACTGTATTAGTAATAGTAATTATATTAACATTACTACAGTATTAGTAAAGGTAAGTACATTAACATTACTACTGTATTAGTAATAGTAGTTACATTAACATTACTACTATATTAGTAATAGTAGTTACATTAAAATAACTACTGTATTAGTAATAGTAGTTACATTAACATTACTACTGTATTAGTAACAGTAGTTACATTAAAATTACTACTGTATTACTAATAGTAATTATATTAAAATTGATGTGGTGTAGTATTTCTAAAGGACTAAACATAACACCTGACAACTAATTAAAAGCATATACAGTCATAGCTTATCGTGCCTAACGCTAGACTTTAGTTTTTATTCTTTACATTTGTAAATACATAATAATATTTTTATTATGACTTACATATATTTTGTTTTTAGAAGAATTCTTGAAATGATAATTTTGTAAATTAATAAACAAACATAAGAAGTAGAAAATGATAATGGGTCACAAAATATAAACCAACAGTCTATTTAATTTAATTTTCCAAAAGTGTGTAACAAAAAAAGGACAAAAACAAAAATAATCGTAACAAAACAATTGTGTGCTAGTAAAGGAAACCTCTTTGATAACGCCCATGATTTAAAAAACTATAAACAATGAGCTAAATAATGAATAAATACACAATATGAATTTGTTTTTTAGAAATATTAAAAATAATAATCACATAAAAAATGTAATCATCAAGTTTAAGTTTTGTTGTGAATTGTTACAGTCGATTATCTTTGAGGGAAAAGTGTTAAATCATACCATGCTCAGGTAAGAACTGCTCTTCAGTTTTTTATCTCCATAAAACAAGTGAAAAACAAGGTGTTGGTGTTAACATAGTGGTTATCCATAATAAAACAAGTGCGAAACAAGGTGTTGGTTATCTATAATAAAAACAGTTGGTGTAAACCTATTATTTTGGGTCTTTAATACCAAGTAAATGAGTATTTTGTGCAAATGATCACATGATGAAAAACCTTTTGGAAACATCATTATTTTTATCTTTAACTTTTTTATCTTTAACAATTTTTTTACAAAAGCATTCTTTCGTTTTCGAATATTTTTTTTCATTATTTGTACTATATTACTTACTCTTGTTAACTATTTCATGTTATGAACGATTGTTTCAATTTATATAACTTGATATATTTTATAACATATTAAAATGTATTATTTGTTTGTGCATTTTTATATTATAAATGATTTGTTTCAATTTTTGTTTCATAGTAAAATTATAAAAAATATGTTTACTATATGACACTCTAAATTTGAATTGCAACATTAAAACTATGTTCTCACAATGTATTTCAACCAAATAAAATTTCAAAATATTCAAGCAATTCATGCACGGCTTTATTTATACAGTTTAATTAATAGGTAACTCCATAAAATATCTTTAAGTAAATATGTTCAAAATTTTTGTTCTAACGCAACGCTTTTGAAATTGTAATAAAAACTGGAGCATATCAATTGTATCAATTATAATAATCTAAAAGCTGAAAGAAATTCTATTGTATCTATTACCATGAAATAAAAACTGAAGAAAATTCTATTGTATCGATTACAACAAATTACAAACTGAAGCAAATTCTATTGTATTTATTACCATGAAATAAAAACTGAAACAAATCAATGGTATCGATTATAATCAATTAAAAGCTGAGGGAAATTCTATTGTATTTATTACCATGAAATAAAAACTGAAGCAAATTCTATTGTGTTTATTACCATGAAATAAAATGTGAAGCAAATCAATTGTATCTATTATAATAAACTAAAAGCTGAAGGAAATTCTATTGTATTTATTCCCGTGAAATAAAACTGAAACAAATTATATTGTATCGATTACAATAAATTACAAACTGAAGCAAATTCTATTGTATTTATTACCATGAAATAAAAACTGAAGCAAATTTTATTTCATTTATTAACATGAAATAAATACTGAAGCAAATTCTATTGTATGGATTATAATAAATTACAAACTGATGCAAATTCTATTGTATTTATTAACATGAAATAAAAACATAAGCAAATTCTATTGGGTCGATCATAATAAAATAAAATTTTAAGCAAATTCAGTTATAACGATTATATAAAATAAAACTGAAGCAAATTCTATTGTATTTATTACCGTGAAATAAAAACTGAAGCAAATTCTATTGTATCGATTATAATAAATTACATAATGAAGCAAATTCTATAGTATTTATTAACATGAAATAAGAACTGAAGCAAATTCTATTGGATCGATTATAATAAAATAAGATTTGAAGCAAATTCTGTTGTAACGATTATAATAAAATAAAAAACTGAAACAAATTATATTGTATCGATTACAATATATTACAAAGTGAAGCAAGGTCTACATATTGTATTTATTACCATGAAATAAAAATTGGAGCAAATTCTATTGTATCGATTATAATAAATTACAAACTGAAACAAATTCTATTTTATCGATTACATGAAATAAAACTGAAGCAAATTCAATTGTATCGATACATGAAATAAAAGTGAAGCAAATTCTATTGTATCAATTTCTTGAAAATAAAATTGAAGCAAATTCTTTTGTATCGATTACTTGAAATAAAAACTGTATCGATCAGTAGCAGTTGAAAGAAAAACAATTATTTGAGGCAAGGAATCGTAATAATGTAATAGTCTTTCACGTCATGTAAGAATTATGGATATTGAAATTTCGGCAAACTCTCTACCATTAAACATTTTATTCAATTATTACCATTCACGGTTTTTATAATAATTATTATCAAAAATAAATTTTGAAGAATATATAAACTTTGATGTTTAATGCTGTATAACTACTGTTCAACCAAGGTATTTCATATCAGTTGAACATTTTGTTGTAAGAGAATTTTCAATCGTAAAATATATTTGAACTGTCTATGTTTTACTCGAGATATCAGGTTATGGAGCAGGTTAGTATTGAACCATTTTATTTTGTATCAATAAAGTTTTTGGTACAAAACTCAATTAAATTTTCACGACATTCGTCTCAGGTTGAAAGAAACATTTGTGAAAAAGATGTCCACCTTTGTTTAAATTGTTTATTTAGTAAGTTTTTCTAAAATTTAGTTTCTTCATTAGTTGATTTGATATAAATTCATCGTGAAAATTTTCAATAAATTATTAATTTTTTTTATTCAATACATTTATTTGAAGTTAAATGTTTATAAAATAGGTGTACAATCCCCAAGAAATATTTAAGTTTCATTATTTTTAAATTAATTAATAAAACAAATTCTCAATTGAATATGAGACTCTTATTTTTAGATGATAGTACGTTAGTCAGTACAAATGGCGAATATGTATCTTTTGAGGATGGTTAGTTGGTTACAAATCACTATTCCGCAGATGGATACGTTTAACCCATTTACAAAAAAAATCTTATATGTGGGAAAAAGAAGTAAATTAGTTTTTGTATATTTGCTTCACAAAAAAATAGAGTGTATTCAATAATAATTTGAACGAGCACTGAAAGTTCTCAAGTGATCAATAAAATTCTGTTCCATATGTTCTTTCCTCAAAAAAAATTTCAATTGATTTTTATAATTGGAATAAAGATGAGCAGCTCTAATACAAATAAACATAAAATTAAACAACACAACTTACTTCTATTTAAAATTTATAATAAGCTTAAGTCTTTTTTTCAACCTTTAGAAAATAAATGTTTATAATTGGCGTCATTTGTATAGACACCATATACTTCATAGCAGAGATCAGAGGTTTCTATTTTAAGGTGCTCTATAAATTTCATTTATTTATTTATTTACACATTTATTAATTTTAAGATATTCTATAAATTTGTTTGTTATTTATTTAATATATAAACAAGACACAAAATATATCATCAAGTTATTTATTAAAACAAAATAAATCGTTTATATGTAAATATAAATGTATATAAATGTATATAAATATATGTAAATTTAAAGTACGTGACAACTTGAGCCGCAGCAAAAATATAATTGTATTATGAACAATTATCCAGACTTTGGTGCAGATGTAAATATTGTCTAGTAGCTTAAAGGATCTTTCAAGAAATGCTGAGCGCTAGATGAAAAATTAACTATAAATGACAGCCAAAACAGTTGATTTAATTGATATCTTAAGATTCATTTCGAGAAAAATCTTTTTTCGAAGCACGGTTTTTACATTATTTTCTTTTGCATATTCATTCAGAATGCCATCTATAATTACTGAATTCATTCTTCATTATTTTTTCATAAATTATACTAAACGATATGTTTTTTTATTTCAAGCCAGGCATAATTGTTTGCCAATTACAATCTGGAAATAAATTATTTACTCTCAATAAAAAGAGTGATTTATAAAAGAAAATATGAACATATTAATTCTAAAAAATGAATTGTTATTTATTTTGTCTATATAGTGTATGACCTACCCATTATTTACATAGCTGTGTAAAGTAGACCACCCACCAATACGAAACATATAAAACTATACCTATGCTTCATAAAATATAATCTATAAACCTATCAAAGTCAACAAACAAGTTAATAAAATTAAATTACAATTTAGTTTAAATATTAATATAACAGTCTATGCAATGCCATAACAAATATATAGCATTAAATCTTTCTTTAGATTAAATTTTACCCCCATCTCCATGTTGTTAACGTCTACAAAATAACGGAAGATCAATTTCGAAACCAGTTGAAGGGGGAAGTTTTTTTTCGCCATGATTGGCCTGAAAAAACATGAATTTATTAAACATAATGATAAGGCATTGTGCTGCATTTTCGGAAATGTTTTCTTTTAAATATTGTAAGAAACATAATTTCTTACAATATAATTGGAACTTTGTGAGTAATCATTTTAGGATATCCTCACTGTCAGGATGAGAATGTAAAATTATTCGGAGAGGATTAAAACAGACGAAAACAACAAAGCAACAAATTAAAGTATTTTTAAGCAAAGGAACATAATTTCTGCAGCTAGTTCTCATTGTCACTATCATATAGTCGTATTATATATAAAAAATCGACCATATATTGTTAGGAAACGCTTCTAATAAAGTTAGTTCTTAGTAACCTTATGTAGTTTGCTTTA
>JARUHE010334856.1:0-10720 GCA_031471125.1 Archaeomysis grebnitzkii | reverse complement strand
AAAACTTAGTGAAACACTTAGTAAATAGAACTTAGTAAAAAACTTAGTGAATAGAACTTATTAAAAAACTTAGTAAAAAGAACTTAGTAAAAAACTTGGTAAAGAGAACTTAGTAAAGAACTTAGTAAAAACTTAGTAAATAAATCTTAGTAAAATACTTAGTAAAAACTTGGTAAATAGAACTTAGTAAAGAACTTATTAAATAGAACTTAGTAAAGAACTTAGTAAATAGAACTTAGTAAAAAACTTAGTGAAACACTTAGTAAATAGAACTTAGTAAAAAACTTAGTGAATAGAACTTATTAAAAAACTTAGTAAATAGAACTTAGTAAGAAACTTGGTAAAGAGAACTTAGTAAAGAACTTAGTAAACAGATTTTAGTAAAAAACTTAGTAAAAAACTTGGTAAATAGAACTTAGTAAAGAACTTAGTAAATAGAACTTAGTAAAAAACTTAGTAAGCAACTTAGTAAATAGAACTTAGTAAAGAAATTAGTAAATAGAACTTAGTAAAAAAGTTAGTGACGACGCATAACATAGTTTTTGAAAAATATTGAATGCAAAAGGAAACACTCACCTTGACTCGGCCATGCCGAACTGTAGGTCCTGGAACATGCCCATGCGAGGCTCCTCGGGGGGGAGTGGAAGGGGGGTGGGCTGAATCTTGGCCAGCAGGTGCACGTCGGCATGTGCGCCGAGGGGGGTGGGGGGCGACCAGGACAACTTGACCGTCCTGGCGACGTAGGGCGTGAGACTGATGTTGCCCCAGTCACCTGCCCCCCCCGCCTGCATCCCCACCCCCACGCACTTGTGGGGGCAATCGTCCGACCAATCCCAACCGTCGCCCCAGCATTCCAGCACGGAGGTCATGACGTTAGTGCCACAGGTCGGTACTACAGATGGCATTAATGCCACATGGCATAGTACCACAAACTGGTATCACAGGTTAATACCACAGAGGTGTTAGTACAACAAAGGTGTTAGTACCACAGGTTAATACCACAGAGGTGTTAGTACCACAGGTGGCGACAGTGCGGGCAATTCCGGTGCAGCTTGTAGAAGATTTCCAAGCGCAGGAAACGGAGGTACATGTAGAACAGCATCATGGTGGTGTTGGTCTTAAGGGAACTTGTCTTTAATTTCTAGTTTGTCTCCTTCAATACAATGTTTTTTTGCACGTTTGTTAGTTTTATTTTGTTTGTTTCATTTATATTTTACTTTGTAATTATGCTTATATTTGTGTTATAATCACCACATAAATATTATATAATTATCTTATGAAAACACAGAATCACAAAACATTTTATACATAAAAATGTATTTCTTTGATTTATTTACTTTGATTGCAATTTTTTTTTATAATTTTTGTCCATATAAAAAATATTTTTTCTTTTGATTTTCAATTGTCAGAAAATATTTTTTCTTTTGATTTTCAATTGTCAGGAAATATTAAATCTGAAAAAAAGAAAATATTTGTATTTTTTATTATAAGAAGTAATTTAGATTAAAATTGCTTAAAATTGCTTAAAATTGCTTAAAATTGCTTGCTTAAAATTGCTTAAAATTGCTTAAAATTGCTTAACGACGCATTTGGTGCCACGCATCAGTGCGATTCTTACCTCGTGCTTGGATGAACAATCACAAACTCTGCTTTGTCAAACTACGCCTCAACATGTCTATCGTGTGTACGTAGTGTGCGTGTGTATGAGTGTGTATGTGAGTGTGTGTGTATGTGAGTGCGTGTGTATGTGAGTGCGTGTGTATGAGTGTGTGTGTGTATGTGAGTGTGTGTATGTGAGTGTGTGTATTTGTGTGCGTGTGTATGAGTGTGTGTGTGTATGTGTATTTGTATGCGTGTGTTTGAGTGTGTGTGTGTATGTATGTATTTGTCTGTGTGTGTATGAGAGTGTGTATGTGTCTGGATATGTGTGTTTGTGTAAGTATAAGTATGTGTATGTGTGTGAGATTGTGTGAAAGAACTCGAAAATGTTCACAAAGCTTCTGTCCCACATAATGAAGACCTGGACCGTATCGTAAACGTAAGGGTGAGAGGCGATGTGGAGGTTTCAAAGGACCAGCGTGGGTCTATGCCAGATACACAATAGTAATGACTGGTGGCAACTTATCAAAAACAGCGACCCCATATAATAACGCTGAAGAAGAAGAAGAAGAAGAAAAAGACAATAAATAAGCTAGTAATCAAAACAAAATGTTGAACTCCTGAATTATGAAGTAATGACTGTTTCATAACTCATGGAGATGTGGTATCTCAGGAAGACAGAATTCCTGGACAGTTTTCTAAGATTTGAATTTTAGAAAATGAATGTCATATTTAAGGATAACTATATCCTTTTTATTCTGCCAGTTGCTAGTATAAATTTAATTAATAAAATAACTTTAATCAAATACTATATTCAGATACAACAATTGAAATAACTATTGATTTTAACTATCATGGTGTTTGTACAAAATAGCCACATGTAAATTGTCATCCTGAGGTTTATGCAGTTTTATATTTATTTATTCATAAATATATTGCATACAGAGCTAAATAAATAAATGAAAGCTACATATATATACATAAAGTATAGCCATGACGGAACTAAACTGTAATCTCACAATTATTTTATATCTAAATGATTCAACATTTTTGTTAATTCTGTGTTTTTGTTTTATCTTACATTTCTAACTATCTTGCCAAGTACAAAATGAAGCATTGAGACGCCGGGACCTTTAGAGAGGTTGTATTGTAGGTCAACCTGAAGGTTCACCTACAATACAACCTCTAAAACCACATAAAACCTTTGCAGATGGGAAACGAGAGCAAATCACATTGCATAGGTCAACCAACAATCTGTGAAGGAATTTTCTTCATAATAAGATGTATATGAAGGATAATATTAATTGGCCTTAATAAAGCTGGATTATATCATTTCCAGAACAACGTTCAATTATCTACATCCAAACAGTACTGCCTGTTGCTTCATCTTGATTTTAGTTTAATTTAAAAATTAATTTAAAAAGTAATTTCTAGTCATTTCCTATCAGCATCTGTTTTGCTTTGGGCCCATCTTTGGGTGCATAGTCCTTGGCTCTTCCAGAGTGAAACTTTTGTCTGTTCCAGAATTTAGGTTTTTAGTGGTGTTCAACTCCCACATAACTACCAGTTAGCCTTGCTTATAGACTGACTTGGTGGTTATCCGGCGATTTTTTCCTTGGTTCCGGTCCCAAAAAAAAGAAGAAAAAAAAGAACACATACAAAGTTCAAGCATATCCTGGTTTCTAAGAATTTTGTGAAAGGTTGTCTTTTACATCGAAGTTTCATGCTGAGAACTTTATTTGTTCGTCATATTTTCTGTCATAGTAGCATCTATTCCTAGGTAGTGGCTGATCCTTGTCTATTTACCACGATTTAGTGGCTATTCTATGGCTCCCTTGGAAAATAGCCAAGAATTAGTCATTGAAAGGCTACTAGGGCTGGTTCATCATTGCGTGCTTATATTTAATTGAGTTTATCACCTAATACCTTATACTTCAAAACTTGTGTTTAAAGTTTGTTTTCTTTCAGATCTTATTTGTATTCAACAATAAGTGTAAGACAGTGCAAAAATGATCCAAACAGATTCTGTTACATATGTGGGGATTGACTTTTGCTCAAGAAAGGCGCAGTATTACAAGACGTATCACGAAAATGTACAAGACGTACTTCGATTGTTATTTAGGAGACCAGGATAAGTGTTGACCTCCTCATGTGTGTTGCCTTACATGTGTGAAAACATTGAGTGCCTGGTATGCAGAAAAAATGTTCACATGAAGTTTGATGTGGCAATGATTTGGCGTGAGCAGAAAGATCCCTGTAATGATTGTTTACCCAAATTTACAATCAGCAATATGGTCATTAGAGCACTCAGAAAAGATTTACCTGTGCCAAAACCTTCAGATCAAGAAATTCAGAGTTCCAGCAGTTCTGATGAACATTCCAGTGGTGAATGTGCGGAGTCCAGTGATCCAGAAAACGAGAATAAACCATACTATTTTCTCAAGAGGTTTTAAATGACTTATGCAAGGATCTCTAATTAACCAAAGACAAAAGTGAGTTTCTGGCATTATGGCTTCAAGAATGTAATCTTTTTGATAAAGGAGTGAAGATAATGTTGTACAGAAAACGTACCGATGATCTGCTTGCATTAATCACCATGAAGGATGACTTATGCTTTTGTAATGACGTCACTGAACTTTTTGAACAACTGCAAATACCAAATGATAAAACCAACTGGCGACTTTTCTTAGATGCCTCCAAGGCCAGCATCAAAGCTGCTCTGCTAAATAATAGCAACACTGCCTTCTGTTCCCATAGCTTAATAATAGCTAAATAATAGCTAAATAATTGCAACACTGCCTTCTGTTCCCATAGCTTATACACAACTATGAAAGAATCACATGAAAAATCTGAAACAAATTCTAACAAGCATACAGTATGATGACCATAACTGGCAAATTTTTTGGTTGTAGCTATGCTTACTGGCCTTCAGCTTGACTATACTAAATTTTGCTACTTCCTGTGCTTATGGAATTACAGAGCAAGAGCTGAACAATATGTTTGCAAGGACTGGCTGATCCGAGATGAAATTGAGCAAGGAAAACACATCATCATGCACAAACCACTTGTGAAAAGTGACATAATTTTTGACCACCTTTGCATATTAAACTTGGTTTGTTTAAGCAATTTGTGAAAGCATTGGACAAGGAATCCTCTGCATTTGCATGTCTTGGAGAAAAGTTCCCTTCCCTGAGTTAACACTTTAACCGTTTCTTGTAACACCGGTGATACATACATACTGTAGAATAGCTTACTCCATCTTATGTTGCACCAGTGATAACAATTAAGTTATGTTTTTGATTACATTATACAGGTAACATATATTTATGTATCACCGGTGTTACAATAAACGGTTAAAGTGTTAAGTTAAAATTAAAGAAGGTATCTTCATAGGTCCTCAAATTCGAAAAATTGTACTTGATGAAACCTTCATCACACATCTCAAGAGAAAAGAGAGTCGTTCAAGAAAGTTTGCGATAATTTCCTGGGCAACCATCGTTCAGGAGACAATGTGCAAGTTGTGAATGATCTGCTGAGTCATTATCATAATGTGAGATGTAACATGTCTCTAAAAGTCCATGTGCTTCACTCTTAATTGTATTTTTTGCTGAAAATCTTGGTGATGTGAGTGATGAACATGACGAAAGATTCCATCAAAATATTTCCGTGCTAGAGCGACGATTCAAAGAAAATGGAACCCTGGCCTGTTTGACAGACTAATGCTGATATAAATAAAGATCACACTCCACACAAGAGGATTAACCCTACCGGTGTATGTCACTCCCCGGGGACAAAACATTCAAAATATAGTTAACCCTATAACGCCCATTGGGTCTTTTAAGTGACGTTTAAAAAAGCTTATTTTCAATGCAAACATTGTTGTGTTAACGATCTTATGACATAAATAATTCGGGCGTATAGGGTTAAGACCTTTCGACTTGAATTATTCGATAATTTTCAATTAATTTCATTCATTTATTTAAAAACAGTTACAAAAACCTTGGTTTCTAATTTATATATATATGAGTAATACAATACCAAAATAAAACTAAAAAAGGGTAATTTTCTTTAAATGGTAGAAGAAAAAAGATTACTATACCTAAGAAAAACGTTTGCTAATTATTTGGAATTTTTAAATTGTAAGTAACTAAACTATTCTTAAGTCTATAGATTTACCAGTGTATGGATAGTCAACTCATATTATTTTTGGTGCTCATAGACCTCTCGGTTGCATTTGATACAGAACAACACGATAGACTTCTCAACTTACTACAACATAGCTTCAATATATCAGGAAACTATTTTAACTGAATTAAATCATATATAACAAATAGATACTAGACCGGTATCATAAAAAATAAATCATCAAATCACCTTTCACCAACAATCAACGGTTACGCAGATGATCGCCAAATATATTTGTCTTTTAACACCCAATGATCTACATTATGACAAAGCAAAGCACAATATAGAAAATTACGTATCTAAAATCCGTCAATTCATGCTAACTCACAACCTGCTCATAAATGATAGTAAAACTGAAATTATTCTCATAGGAACCAAACAACAACTTAACAAAATAAATATTAGCTCAATTACCGTCGAAAACGAATCAGTTAAACCTGTTTCTTCGGTGGAAAATCTTGGAACCTTTTTTGACAAAAACTCAACTTTCCATAAAACTATGATGATGATGATAATAATGATAATGATGACTAAGCATACAACTCATATTTGTAACAAATACTTTTTTCAATTAAAAAAATCAGACATCTCTTCAACGAACATATACCTCCCAGGCACTCCACTTAAATATTCTATTAATTGATTTATAGGCTTTATTATGTAAAGATAAATTATTAAAAAACCAATAAGTGTATACATAGATTATGAGGTATACTTAAAATTGTTCATAAAACTTAATAAAACCTTTTCACAAAACCTTTAATTAATCTTTATGTGAGTAAAAAAAATACTACAATATTTGCAAATTAAAATAACTATTTACATATATACAAAGAGACAAAAACAAGTATATTAAAGTGGACTATATCTAATTAGAAAACAAAAACAAGAAGGAACCATCAACCAAGTTGAACAGACTACGAATATTAAGTAGACTAATTATGTTCTATGGTGTATGATAGATATGATTCTGTAATATACGAGAGAAAAAATCAATAAAAATATGTCTATCCTTATACAGCATAAAGTGTATGAATTTGAACAACACAAATCATAAATATCATTAAATTTCAATGAATGAAGTTCCTTATAAATAACATTTGTTGAAACAATAGGTATATGGTTTATGTCGTAAAATTTACTTCAGTTTTTTTTGTTTAAAGCTATCTGAATACACCATCTATATATCCCTGATATCCCACCCCGAATAATAATGTTCTTGGTAACAGCCGAATAAACCAAGCCATAATAATTCTTTAATTTTATACTAAGAGTGACTGATAATTTAATTCAACAGAAAATACCGTTCATTATAGCTAATTTACAACTGAAATGGCTGACATGTTCAATGAAGTTCAGTTTGTTATACAGGATAATACCCAAATATATCATCGATTTGATCCATTCTAAGGTGGCCCCATTGAAGGTTATGTCAGGCAGGTGGTTGTAATATATTGGGATAAAGACCATTTATTTTGTTTTTTTCTAAGTTAAGAATTAAACGATTATTGAATTAAATCTAATCTAAAAAATCCAATTATTATCAATATTTTAAGAACATAAAATTTTTCTACAAAAAAGACAATAAAACCAAATTCATTGACAGCAAAAAGATTTATTTTTATACACAGGTACAGCGTCATGTTGTTTTCCTTTAATTAATAACCGGCTTAGCATTCATAACTGTTTTAACACGTCTTGGCTCAGAGCTCAATAAAACGGCATATGAGTGGTTCTTTGGTCGTAATGAGCTCTGTATGTATTCCATCTTTAAATATACATCATCAACTCTCAATAGGATTCCTATCTGTTGAATTTGCCTCCTATGGGAGCAGCGGAACTTTTTTTTTGTGTACATCGATTTGTCAACATACCATTCCCATATGTGAGGTAGTAAATGATCTTTTGGAAAAATCCATAATAATTCCGCCACGACTGTATGTTTTTTTTAAATGTTGATAAAATGTTAATTATAAAATGGAAATTTGCCAATGATATGTTTCTTGATGTTTGGAAACCAAATTTAAGTTGAGACATGATTTAGAGTCTGTTAATGAAGCTTTTTATGCAATGAAATGTCAATTTCTCGAATATCTTATTAAAAGATGTTGAACTTGAAATAAGTCTATAATTATGAACACGTGCAGCACCACTGACCAGACTTAAAAATATGCAATTTTGAGATGAGAAGGATAAAATCCATTAATGATACATAAGTTATAGACATATACAAAAAAAGGAATAAGGATGTCAGATGTTTTCTTCAGTATAGCAGGAATGATATCCCTTAAAGGTTTGTCATGATTATATGTTGGGTGAAAATAAAAAGAATTTGAAGTTCAACGAATGTCATTAAAATGTTCATAATCAATCATCTGCGGTAAATTATTTATCAATGTACGGGACAAGGAAACAAAATAATAATTGAAATACTTTGCAAGGTACAAACTATGTAACCTCCTTCCACCGTCAACCACCTCATCGACATCCTCCCCTCCTCCACTCCCCCTCCCCAACAGATGATTAATAATGGACAAGGTACCTCTATTATGATAGAAACTTCCTCATCAAATACGATATTTGTACTTTATTTTTTACGTAGATCAAAGTATTTTTTTAACTAACAAAGTACTTTTTGGTGATAAGTCCTCCTTTTAAGAGATTAAATAACCTAGTTCTTTTTCATATTAATTCTTTTAAGGCTCATCTAAGGAGCATATTTGTTATTCAGAGTTACTCTCTTCTTCTTAACTTAACTGGTTTTAATGATTTGAAAAATAAGTTTCAGTACCATTACATTTCACAAAAATGTACTTTTTAGCCTATTAAAAGGATAAATTATGTACTTTAAGCAGTATACAAACTTATATGAGCAATTTGGCATTTTATAACAGATTTGGTATTTTTACCACTCTAAAACCGTGATAAAAACATCGTGGCTATCAGCATTAGACCCCCCCCCCCCCCAATGATAAAAACATGATTAAATGACCATGTGGATCGCTACAAGCCCCATTAAAATACCAACACCCCACCAAAAATCATGATTTCAATATAGGCTTCTATATTAAAACCCATGACCTAAAAGTCTTTTGAATACATTTCTGAAATATTCAATTAATTCGTCAGGAGTCAAATAGTTACATCTAACATTTGGCTGGTGATCCAAACTATTTAAATTGAAACCAGGATTAACAAATTCATTTTCCACTTCTAAAAATATTTTATTTTTCAAAAAAAAAGAAATAATAAAAAGTGATTCAACGATACCTCAACAAATGTAATCTACCAAAAACATACATACTGGTTTAAAATATTTTGTTGTTATCACAATACATACTACTACGGCGATAATCAACACTATACTGAAAAGACTTAACTAACTTGTATGTCTAAGTTAGTCAAAATGGACATCATCAAAGTGACTAACCTGTGTTAACAGTGCAACCTTTTTGTTGATACAATGAAAATCGCATCACATTGTACCAATTTGATACAGTTTTGATTGATTCACAAGAAAGTTGATTGAATCAATAAAAAAGTGTACATTGTTAAAAAAGTTAGAAAATTCAATGTCAATTTTGACTAACTTAGACATAAAAGTTATTCAAGTGTTATCAGTGTAGTCTGTATTTTTCAGTTATTATTTATTATTTATTATACATTATTTATAATAATTTATTATTTATTGCCAATAAACTATATCCTTGAATGTAAATTGTTGAAATTGTATAAATTTGATTGTTTTATAAACGTTTATATTTGGAAACAAAGAGAGAGTTTAGTTAAAAAAATTGAACTTTCTCCATTTTTATGCTTTAATGAATTTAACATTTTTAATATCAAAACAAAAACAAATACAAGTTAATTGTTATCAAATTGATTTTGATTCAATTTTTTCAATTTGCTTGTTACAAAAACAAAATATTTATTGGCTTTTTTCAAATATAGATTAATTAAAATTGTATTGAAAATATGAAAACGTGAGACACATTTATTTGTCCTTTTGTTCTATAACGTAATTCATTTCCGCCTATAACCATTACATGTTAGGGTAAGTCGAGGTGTATATTTACATTATTTTGAATGTTTTAAACAAATTAAGGGGACGCCTGGAGGGTATAATGGGCTGAAGATAAGGCTTTGAAATTTTTCCAGCTGTCTTCCCCGTGTTAACACTTTAACCGTTTCTTGTAACACCAGTGATACGTTATCCTAATACCTGTACAGCGAAATTATAAACATAATTAACTTAATTTGTATCACTGGTGCAACATAAGATGGGGTAAGCCCTTGAGATAATGTATCACCGGTGTTACAAGAAACGGTTAAAGTGTTAAACAAAGATATAAATTAAATTTTATACAATTTGGTCCATTTGCTTGGATGAGGTGCGTTTTTTCCGTTATTTACACTTTTTTGGGGGTACTTTTGAGTGGATAGAGCGTCTTGACTAGTTAAGATAAAATTCTTGGACTTTTACACACTATTCTTAGATACCTCCAAGAAAATTACGTACGCGTACTAGACGTGCCTTACGTACGAAATGTACCTGGACTAAATAAGCACGTGCTTGGCACGTTTTATCCACAAAAACACTTACTTACGTATTTTTTTATACAACGCAGCAAACAATCACATATTTTGTGAAGAAAACGCACCGGAAGTATGTTTTTTACAACATACGTTTGGTACGCGTACGTAGGTACAACGGATTTATTATGGGAGGGTATTTAATGGAAAATTTTGTCGGTTTATTCTTATATGTTCTTTAGTTTTTGGTATGCAAATTTTTGATTTTTTTTACAAAAAATATAATTTTTTGACACATTTAATTATATATCTTTTCAACTAGAATATATAGCCAAAATAACCGACGATAAAAGTGTTAGTATTGAATGCTTATTATAATGTTTTTTTTTTAATTTTAAAAATA
>JARUHE010334845.1:0-10721 GCA_031471125.1 Archaeomysis grebnitzkii | reverse complement strand
AAAATATATAGAAAGAGAGAGAGAAAGAAAGAGAAGGTGGTTTTGTATTCACTACAAGATGAATTTACTTTCACAACCGCCTTATAATTGTTCCATACATTGCATTTTGGTCATAATACATGTACGGTTAGTTTGGTTTATAATATAATTTTGAAAGCTCCAAAAGTTGTTTTATTTCACAAAGTATATTACAAAAAAGTAAACAAATATGTTTTCATAATAACAAATGTGTTCATGATCCATCATAATAAATTGAAATTAAAGATCCAATGATTTTTCCCAACATTATTTATTAATAGAAAACACATTATGGCGAAATAAAGAAGGAAATATTGCCCGTATGTTTATCCACAACATTAAACCTGGTTTAAAAATCGTAAATATTTACATTGAAACTACTTCAATATCGAATTAGTTATAAATAAAAAAAATATATTGGACAATGTAATACGTATTTATCATAGTGGAGGTGGAATAATTTGGCCTGGAATGGGGTTTAAAGTTTTATTTATTTTTATTCACAAACATGTTTTGCTTCACTTTTAGGTAGGAAGGATGTAGCTACATTTTTGTTTACATTTTATATAATATATATTTGCAGAATTTATTACATATATACGGAACACACTTCAATTTCACATATTTATGTTCTAAGACCATAACCCTTTAACGCCTGTAGGGACAAAACAGTGACAGCTGTAGGGTTATTTTCAATGCAAATATAATTGTATTGTAGACTATAGGGCAGTGGTTCTCAACTCGTTTCAGGCCATGGACCACCAGCTCAATTTTCCTACCCTATGGACCATGTGCATGAGATTTTTTTTGCTTGGAAAAACAATTTGAACAATGTGCATGAGATTTTTTTTGCTTGGAAAAACAATTTGAACAATGTGCATGAGATGTTTTTTGCTTGGAAAAACAATTTGAACAATGTGCATGGGGATTTTTTAATTGATGTATAGATTGATTTTTTTTTGAGGATTTATGTTCTTTTTTAGGATGTTTTGTTGCTGTTGTTGCTTTTTTAAGGATTTTTTTTTGAATTTTTTGTTGCCTTTTTGAGGTAACTACCAATCATAGTGGCCCGAAATGTTATTTTATTTCATTACTAAATATAGTGGAAGTCCCGTGGACCACCCATAAAGTCACCATGAACTACTAGTGGTCCATGAACCACCAGTTGAGAACCACTGCCTTAGGTTAATAATAATTGTTTTAAAATTTATAAATAACTCTGAAAAAACACATTAAGGACAGTAAAAAACATGGCCGAAGAATCAAATTCAACAACTAAATACTGAAACATGTTCAGGTCTCCAAACTTGATAGGTTTGTCAAACGTTCCCTTCTTGATCCACTTACTCCTATCGATGGATTGTTGCTTTCGTGGAGGTGAATCTTGTTCTTCCTCGACGCCAGAGTCGGTTTCTTTGATCTCAAGCTCCCCTGCAGGTTCATAGTTTTCTTCGCCGTCTTCTACAACATCCTCTAGGTCACTCTCTTAACCTCCTCTATCACATACTTTTTGAGAAGCACCGTGACGTTCGTAATGTTTCGACTTTCGGAAATTTATTCCATGTAGTCTTGAACTTTGGTAACGTCATAGCACTGGTTTTCCTGAATCCATAAAATTAATTCACACCTATCCTTCATCAAAACAAGTTAGAGACAAGCTGTGTGTAAAATATAATATTACCATAGACAATACTATTATAAACTATACATATAACTAAATATCATTATTACGACATCCCTAATCTATAATTGTTATATCTGTTTGAAAAAATAAAATTCTTTCACTCAACTAAATTTTTAATAAGGACTCTCCAATGTTCCATAAATGGAAATTTTTTTTCTTGCAATAGTATGCAATACATGCACAACGAACTTCAAAATAACAATGTTCCACGGTTAGACATATGTATATACTGGCTACATAATTAATCCTAGGCTAACAATAATTTTATCAGAACTAATATTTTTTATATATATATTGTTTTACTTACCTGCTGAAAATGTATGATTTCTTATAACAATTGTGATTTTTTATACAACATTTATAATGATGCTACAATGTTAGGATTTAATCTGAAATGAAAAATAGACTTAGTTAATATACACCAATAAAAAATATCTCCCTTTTCATCTATAAGTTATGATTAAAAATTAAAAAATGTTTCGTGTGTGGAACATTGGGTTAAAAAATGTTAACTCAAACATGTTTTTTTAATATTTATAATTTAATTTTTGTAATACGGTTATCTTAAACATCACCTATTTACTATAAATACGATAACATATTCGATAAAATGTCTTCAGCTCAGGTTTAATCTAAATTTTAGAGAACAGTTCTTATATATGCAGTAACACGATTTATTAACGGTTTAATTAAGGTTCAGTTTTGTATGTAAGCTCATCTCTACTTCATTAAATTAACCTCTTTATGACCAAGTCAAACTTTTATCAACAATGATACTATATTTTACAATTATTTTAGTTTTCAAAAAAACAATTTTATTTTCTTACTTTAATAATTTTGTGTGAACACATTTCCTTCGATATTTCCTATCATAGACACATCAATCTGAACCTGCATTTACAACATTCGCTAGATTATAGACTAAACATCAGCCAAAGACATCTAATCAAAAAATTTTAATATTTTGTAGTAAATAGGTGAGTTTTCAGAACTATTTTTGATCAACAAATAATAATATAAGCTGGTAAGAATTAAAATGAAACTCTAGATTGAAATTAAGTGATAGATACAGTAGTTGTTTACTGTTTCCTATGGAGAAATGGGTAGTGATTGTTTGTAAAAGTTATAGATAGCTAACAACTATTCAATTTGTTTCCATTAAGTATACCTTTAACAAAAAAAATTAAAAAATACAAACCATTCTTTGACTTTGGTAAACCCATAGATCAAAGACATACATATACACCACTCGATATTATAAGTTTGGAACCAAATAACAATCTTAAGCAGTGTTAAAAGCCAATGTAAATCGCCTGTTTTTATAAATCAATAGCAATAATGAAATATTTTCAATATTATAAATAAAACACTTATATGTGATTTTATACAAAACACAACATTTAAATTATAAGTATTAAATAATTTAATAAAAGAAAAATTCTTCCCAACAAGAGAGAAAAATACACTGAATTCACATAGATAAATAAATTATATTAAAGTATCTGGCACCATTTTTGGTGGAAGTTTCTGTCAACTCGAGCTCCACAGTTCTTTGTTGAGAATTCTTAAGTTGAGCATCTATATACGTCCGTAATCTATGGTATGCCCTTAGAAACATTATTTCAAAACATATAATGTTTTGTAAGATGTCTTCTTAAGAAAGGCTGTTGTAATGAAATATTTTTTTATAATAAAAATAAAAAAATAAACACAATTTTGATTTTGTTTAGCCATATGAAAACATACTTTTAACAATGACTAATTAAAAAAAAGTGTATAAACAGTTTTCCGAGTAAACGTTGTAGAGAATTGAATGTTTTTTTTTATTCTATTGTGAATAAAAATTCCTGTAAACAAAAGATGAAAAATGTATTTTTTTGAAAAAATCAAAATCATGAAAAAAAACACATAAGAAAGCTGTTATTTAATAAACTCTACAGTTTAGTATTATAAACATATAATAAACTTTTATTAGAATTAAAATACCTACATTTTATGTAAAACAAACATTGTTTTAAAGTCAATAATAAAAAAAACTTAGTCCGGATGACGATAACTAAGAGAATAACAAAAACAACGACTGAAATCCAACTTGTATATAGACTTTCGCTTCATTTCGTTCACAGTAGCTTAGAATTATCTCTTCAATGTTCATGTGGTTTGAAGAGTAAACTCTGGGGAGCTGTGGTCAATAATCAAACAACTGGTTCCAATTAATGCACATAAAATAGATTGCTTATGCAGTTTAAAGATCTCATATACATTTATATTTCAAAACCCGCACAACTAAATTTAGTGTTGGTAATTAAACACACACTTTCACGAGGCTGACTTTAAAAAATAATAAACTTTCTCTATATTTCGGTTTCAACTGACCTTCTCTTCAGTAGAAAATTGTTTTTTCACCAAAACAATTTTTTACTGAAGAGGGTGTCAGTTGACACATAAATATAGAGAAAGATCTGTTGTTGAATAAAGTCAACCTCCCGAAACTGTGTTTAATTTTAAAGAACAAAAGCTAGAAAACTTTTTCCAACAAAATTAGTTTGATAGTTTTAGCAAGGCTTTACAAATAAAATAAATATAATGAATAACATGTTTTATTCTTTGTATTTGTATTTAGATTACTTGTATACATATTTTTGAGGAGCCACGCTAAAAGATGCAAACATACACTGTATATAAAATGCATTAAACAAAATGTTCAACCAAATTGCATTCGTACAATTTAAATTCTTTATTCTTCAATGCATCAACAATTAATGCCTAAGGGGTAAAAATGCATTAACACTAGTATTCGAAATATTCTTAATTAAATAAACAATTGTTCTTTACGTTCAATAAAGTATTGACATGATTTTTAAATTTTAAAAATCATGTCTACAAATTTTCAAATATCGGTAAAATATTTTGCTTTTATGTTTTTGTCATTAGCTTCCGGCCACGTTAATGGAAAATCAATGTATGTTGTGGACAGCTAATCTAATTGCAAATCACGTAATTATATTATATCACAAAATGAATTTAATTTTCGAGAGCCATTAAATTTGAAAAATATCAATTCAAAACAAATTTGACCAATTTGAATGCAATTCCAAAAATAATTTAATTTGAATCTGATAAAAATCAAATGTTATTCATACCAATAAATAGATTATTGTTCATTGAACGTATTTTAGATTTTTTATTTTCTGTGGTCGCAATACAATAATACAAAAATTAGGTTATTGGTGCTTGAATGTTAAAATTTACGACTAACAGTTCGGTTTTTTAATATTACCTTTAACGTAATTGAATTCCAATAACAACAAGTTGTCAGACATTAATTGTAATTGGATGAGCTGAAAATTTTAATATTTACGTCCTTGATTAGTTTTGTTTTTTATAAATTTTGGTCTTTGAATTCATGGCCATGATTAAACATGGTCTTGCCTCACCATGGCCTTGTCACCATTTATTTTTAAGAATGGTTTTGGTTCACCAAGGTTTTGCTTTACCATGGTTTTGGCTCACCATGTTATTTTAATAAGGATTTTGGTTCACCAAGCTTTTGTTCATCATGATTTTGGCTCAACATGTTCTTCTTTCAAAATAGTTTTGGTTTATAATGGTGTTGTTTCATCATAGTTATGGTTCACCATGGCTTTACCATGGTTTGGTTTCCATAGTTTTGTTTAACCATGGTTTGTGCTTCATGGTTTGGCTCGCCATGGATTTGTTTAGTAATGTCTTGGCTTATCATAGTTTCAATCATTATGGTGTTGGCTTATCTTTTTACTGGCCGAGAAAAATGGCAGCAGTGAAAGCAACCTCATACAAAGACGGATAAATAAATTGATAGGGAAGAGGAAGACTGTACAGTCTTGTAATGGGAGATTTTGCTCCTTCTAAATAGGCTTAAGGTCTTAATGCTTAGCCTACTTTTAAAAGGGGAATCTCAACTGCCTTAAGCCTTTAATTCAACCTTTGACCTTCCAAACCTATGCAATATATTTTGTTTCAATACAATTGTCGGTTAATTTCAGTAGATAAGTCAAAAAACAAAAATGTTTAAAGTGGTTAATCTTATAGGATAAATCAATTTACTTCTTTATCTTTACAATTGATTTATTTTGAGTTTTAACAATTGACTTTTTGTTTTATTTTTATAGTTAGTTCTCATTGGTTTTAAAATTTACATTTCTTTCGTTATTAACTCATAGTTATGATTCACAAAAGTGTAACTAACTTTGAATATTATAAAGAAGGCTTACTATTAAGAATTATAGAAACAAACATGAGCTATTTTAGTGGAAAAGTAAGACATTGTTTTATGAGTTACTCTTGATTGTTGATAGAGTTTAGAGTTAGAGTTATCGTTATTTATTTATTTATTGTATAGCAATGATAGGTTATCATAAATCAAAGATATATATAATCATGTATCTTAAATATTTTTTTATAAAAATTGAATTTATTAAAATAATTACTTTTTTATGGTGTTTGTAGACTATACATTTGTTTCAATTTTGTATTTTATAGCAATGGAAATTTAAAATATATTAGGAATGATGTATCTTCAATAAAAAAATATAAAACTTTTATTTATTGAAATAACTACCTTTATAAATTGACTTGTTAGATTCAAAGCAATGGTGTTATATGCTTTTGTTATAAGCCCGTATGGTTTAGTTATGTACTAGTTATACATTTATTTCGTATATATGTTAGTCTATACATTTATTTTATATATATGTTATTCAATACATTCGCCTAAGATATATCTATCATTTTTGTTACATAACTTAGTATAAAAAGAAATATATATTATTATTAATATAACAACGGATTGTCAATAAAGTTTAACTGAATTGCACACACTTCAATTAACAAACATAGTTTAATTTAATGTATGCTGTTAAACGACATGAACACATGAACTAAATTATTTTGTACATTAATTAAATATTTCAATAAAATAAATGTAAATATAAAATATGGATAAACATTTGCAGATAATAAAACTCAATTAAAATTTATTATTAAAATTCAATGCAAACTTAAAAAATTGAGGAATAATTACATATTTAAAATTTTATTAAGGCAACTAACGCTGTTCAAATTTTTAAACACTTTTGAATATTTATAATCTGGTTGGAAAAATTAAAATATAACCTTAAACCATAGAACTATTTTTTTAAAATATTTCCAAATGAAATATTAAATAAATGTTTAAAATCTAAATGTTAAATAAATGATCAAAATATTAATGCTTTGTAAATGTTTACAATTTTAATGGTTACAATTTTAGTGGTATTTAAGGCTTACAGTTTTAATGTTAAAGGTTTTAATGTTAAATAAAGGTTTACTATTTGAATGTTGATTAAACATTTGTGATTAATGTTCACATTTTATACAAAAGGAAATATAAAGCTTCAGAAAATTTTTAAAACTGTTAAATATTTTAAAAATTTGGAATATTTACATTTAAAAGCTTAGCGTATTGTACAATTTTGCGGACAGAAATGTGAAGTTTTTTTTCGACTACTTCTTTCAGCTTTAATTGAACACTGTAGTTAAAAAAAATATGTATGTCCGCCAAATTATAAATTAATACCCACAGTAAAGTGAACTACAGCAAGTGGTTGCACCAAAAACCTGTGAATCGCCCCAGTAAAATTAGTGTTTCCAAAATAGTTGAGTGAGAAAATGTAGTTCATTATTGAGTGAGGTTTTAAAAACGTGTATTGTTGTTTTTAGAAATATTCAACTTTAAACTTTTGCTTTACAACATGGACAACACACAACACATTTGCAGTATAGTGAATTGCAGCCACAGCTTAACATTATTTATAGCTTGATTTTTTGATAGAGGAGAGAAAGTATGAGCTCATATAACTTTGGCCCAGACTGGCGCTCGACTACCCGTAACACATTTCTCTCTTACTGCTGTTATTTTACAATTCATATTTTTAACAGAAAATAAGATTTTTTCACAAAATTATGTCGGTGAGAACTCACATGAAATGATAGAATAATCATTTAAATCATAATTTCTTATAGGTTAGTTGATTATTAAAAAATGTAAACATAATAAAAACTTGGATCTGTTCAAATATTTTTTCTACTCAATACTTATAAATATAAAAAGAAAATCCACTATGACTTAGTATATATCATTTACATTGTAAGATATTTCTTGAAGTATTACAATAGAATGTAAATCATCATTAATTCTATGTGTTTATTAGATGATACAGTTTAAAATGAAATAAGTATTTACAGACATACTCTGACATACAAAGATTATTCACAATTACCGTGAATATGTAATTTAGAGTTCTGCGGGCAGAAATGTGAATAAATATATTCAAATGTTGCCCTCAGGTGACAAGAGCTCGCTCTTCAAGCTGCGTGAACAATGGAATCTTATCCACTGTGCAATCCCCATCCTTAAAAAAAGATTGTTCAAGCACACTTTCAATTGAATGGTCTTGAAAAACGTTTGCAAGAAAAATAAAACAACAAAAATAACAACTAACAAAGCTAACAAAACTAACAAAAACAACAAAAAAAAACACAAAAAAACAAAAATAACAACGTAAATAACAAAAACAACAAAACTAACAGCTAAATAGCAAAAACAAAAAAACTAACAACTAATTATCAAATACAACAAAACTAACATAAACAGCATAAATAGCATAAATAACAAAAAAAAACGAAAAAAAAAAACGTAAGTAATAAAAACAATAATAATAACAACGTAAATAACAGAAATAACAAAAAATAACTTTTAAAAATGATGTATCAGTAAAATGAGTGCTTGTTTCACTTGTGATTATCATCTATAAATGTCAACTTTTATAAAATTTAAACTAAAAAGTTATAATGAAAATTTTTGCATAATTTATTAAAATTAGTGAGCTTGAAATCATTTTTTAAGATTAATTACAATTATAAAAGTTTGCAAAGTTATAGATTTAAATTTAATGAAAAATAGATTTAAATTTTGTTCTATAGGTTTTATAATTTAATATATATTGAACTTCCATCTTATAGCTGTACTATATTCAAATAATAACAATTATGTATTAACTTATTTTCCATGAAATTATGAGTTTCCATTTACATCATTAGGTAAAGTTTTATTAATATTTATGACGTCATATGTTAACATATATATGTTGTGTCATGTTAACATGATCGCTGTGGTATCAGCATTTTATGACATCATATTAACACTTTAACTGTTTCTTGTAACACCGGTGATACATAAGTATACGGTAATGGATCACTCCATCTTTTGTAACATCAATGATACAAAACAAGTTAGTTTATGTTTTGATACATTTATAAAGGCAAATACTTGCCTGTATAAATGTATCAAAACATAAACCAACTTGTTTTGTATCACTGCTGTTACATAAGATGGAGTAAGCCATTATACTTACGTATCACCGATGTTACAGGAAACGGTTAAGTTGTTAACATTTTATGACGACATATTAATACTTATGACATTTGTTATGTCATATTGAAACTGATGGCACCACATCACATATGACGTCATATGGAAAGTGTACATTGAAAATTGGTAAGTGTAGAACACGAACATAAATATATAGCAAAATAAAGTTGAAACAAAGAAAAAAGTTGAAAATTATAGAAAATAAAAATTAAAACATAGAAAGTACGAATTGTAATATATAAATATACAAAACTGAAAAATACAGACATTGAAAATTAAAAAATATAGAAAATGAAAATAAAAAACAATAAATAAAAATAAAAATATATGGAAAATATAAACTGAAAAATATAGAAAAGAAAATCTAAGAGACAGAAATTAAAAATTGAAAAATCTAGAAAACAAAGACAAAACAAAAATTTAAATTTGATAAATGAAACTCTTGAATAAGTTCGAAACTATCCCAATCAAAAATGTTCGTTTTGTATAATTAGACTTAATTACAGATAAGGAAATTTAGGCATTTTTAATTTAATTCATTTTTGGTTTTTCAATTTCTTCCGATTTGCTGTTAATTCAAATTTTAAATATGTTTTTTAAATATCACAAGAAACATTATTTCTCACAATTTCAAAGTGAAGCAATTATATTACAGTAAAACTCCTAAAACGTAGACCAAATTTTGTCTGAGCTATAGGAAGAATCTCCGTTTCAGCCATACCGATTTAAAACCGTTACCCTGGCCTTTTTGTCACGTTTTCTGTGTATACATAAAAATGATGTTGGTGTTTAGAATTTCTCTGTTTCATGATTCTACGTTTTAGAATTTTTCTACAGTTTATTATTCTCTTTTTCAGGAGTTTTCCTGTACTTCATGATTCCTGTCGGTACAAATGTATAAAATTTTAATTTATCCTCCTGTATGTAATTGCTTTGTAGGTGTCAGGTTAAAAGGGCAAGATATACTTTACAGCAAAAAGGTCCATTAGCGTTTAGTTGAGTGCTCGTGAAGTTAACAGAACATTATCATGTAGAATACGGTACACAATAACTATAATATTGATGATACTGGTGATGATGATGGTGGTGATGATGATGGTGGTGATGATACTGGTGATCATGGTGGTGGTGATGATGATGGTGGTGGTGATGGTGGTGGTGATGATGTTAGTGGTGATGATGGTGGTGATGGTGATGTTGGTGGTGGTGGTGATGATGGTTTTGGTGATGATGGTGGTGGTGGTGATGGTGGTGGTGATGATGTTGGTGGTGATGATGGTGGTGATGGTGATGTTGGTGGTGGTGGTGATGATGGTTTTGGTGATGATAGTGGTGGTGATGATGTTGGTGGTGAGGGTGATGTAGTCTCTGATTACCAGAGTTGGCTTCTCAAGGTACGTGTACAATGCAATATTTAACAGAACACCTCTTAATTATTGGCTATCCTTTCTCTTATTAATTTGAACATTTCAGGGACAATATAATAATTGGTTGTTGCTAGTCTTTTTTTTAAATGGTTTATATATTTAAAGTACGTACTTTTTTGTCTAACCTATATATATATATTAA